>CM076579.1:1349086007-1349303714 GCA_034641835.2 Pinus albicaulis
CACATCTTTGCACCTACTAGAGAGATCCCTCTCCGAATCCAGGAAGGCTAGGTCCTTGGATTCCAAATCTTGGTTTGATGTTACCCTGTCCATTTGTATCTCAATCAATCTAGAAAATTACAGTGAGCCAATACATAGTAGATGCCATCCATTACCAGTTGACTAAATTATCCACAGAAGGAATTTTTAGATACTCATCTTATCTTTTCCATTTTTTTTTATTCTCTCAAGAAAAAAAATTTCCAGTTTCTTTGAAAAATATGGATGTAGAGGGAAAACCTCTATCAATTATCTTTTGGACTTCATTACTAAGAAAATAATCCACTAATTACACTTATTCAGAGTTTTCAGAACTATTTTTTCATCCAGCAATGGGCATATTAAACAAATCATAACAACCTAGGATCAATGAAGAAATGAAAATAATATTACAACTTTCAGAGCATAACAAAGTTGGAGATTGGTACCTCTATGAAAAACACACTGAATTAAGGATTTTTGGGTCAAACTTGGTACCCTACAAGTTGCCCAAGCATGTGTGTATGAGAATTTTTGCACTTGAATATCTCAGACAAATTCTCAATGCAGATTCAATTAACTTTATGGTAGCTAGAAAGAAGAATAATTTCAAGTTAAAATATCAGGTTGGGCCATTCATAATCAACCACAAAGATGTAGAAAAGGAAATAGCAAAGAAATTATCAGAATTTATATTTGATGAGAGTTTTCCATGGAATTATGATCCACAAGGGATCTTAAGCAAGCTAAGGGTGAAGTGTAAATTAACACCCTTTATCCATGAGTCCAAGCCTGAAATAGAAAGGTTTTCAAATCAAATTGAATGGAGTGAAAACACCTTGGTAGAGGTAGCAAGCCAAACAGGAACAACACCAACTTTGGAAGCAGTCAAACAATCAGAAACATCAATAAAGAGAGTCAGAGAGGAAGGAGGTTATACAACAGAGACAACAACTGAGACCAAATTTAAAATAATCTATAACAAGAGACTTAAACTTAGTTCAGTTGACAAGGAGAAAGTAACAATTGATGTTGATGAGACGGATGCTCTAGTAACCAATGATGATATAGCCACAACTATAATCAATGAAAGACTTATGGAAATAATATTTGCAAAATCATGTCAGGAAATAAATGTTTTGGATAATGACAAAAGAGAGTTTAAGAATTCATACTCATCAGGTGACGGAGGTGGGAAGATTGCAAATGTTGAATTTCAACAAGTGACAAGGTTGTGTCAATCATGGCAAAAAAAAAGTGGTTGAAATAAGGGTCAAACCATGCCGCCAATAGGAAAATAAAACTGCGCAAAGAAGGGGTGGGCAACATTTTGGTTGGCAGAAAAGGATCTACCAGCATCACCTCGAAGAAGAACATAGTTTCGAGAGTAGTTTGCTAGGAGAGGTGGGAAGGTATTGTCAAAAGTAATTGGTGGAAGAACTATGGCCTGCACGCAAGCCTGCACTCGAAAAAAACAAAACCACAAGAAGCATAAGGTGGCAACTCACTAAGAAGGAAGCAACACGTGCTAGACTAGTCAACACCACTCAGCCGTTGAGAAATCGTGAGGGAAAGGACACACAAATGACTGATAGAAGGGTAGTTGTCAACATAATTAGTTTGTGGATCGAGGGGTGCTATCATAGCTAGCTAGACCTGTGTTAGTGCAGGTTTAGTAGCCACCACACATGTGGTTGAGTAGCCTAGTTGAAGTCACAGTGACGTGCCGTTAGGCACAATATGATCGAGAATTGGAGCAACTACAGTTGACAAGTTGGGAAGTGCATAGATCGTAGTCATAGGTAAGCAGGTGGACTGTTGGGTCGGGTGCAAGAGCTTGTGTCAAACTTCTTGCGCCTACATCCAAAATAGTCTTGCCTTCAAAATGGTGCACATTCTCAAATATAGTTTTTTAATAAGCATACATCCTCACGTGTCACATTTGGGAAAAGAGTTGTAGGGAATCTCCACAATTCTCTTACTGTCCATGTCTTTCCTTGTACCAAATCACCAACATTTGTGCATATCCTTTACTAAATAGCCAATCTTTTCTCTCTTCAAAATCTCATAATTATAATGAACAATTTCCTCAAGATGGTGTTTATCAACGAACTTTGCCTCATGAGAAGGTGTCTCATCTCGAGGAGCAATTTTCTCATCAACATACCATTTTGAGGGAATTTATAAAGAGGATGATAGAATAAATTTAAGAGCGATAGTTAAAGATGACTTCATATTTCCCCAGTTTTGTAGGTGAGGTGGGTAATGAGGCATTGATGGATCAAATATAAAAAAAAAAAGAATTACAAACAATTTTGCACTGTTTCCAAAAGTATAAGAACCCTCAGCCACTTCGCAGGACAATATAATTCTTCTAGGGGTTCTATGACTTCCTTCAAACAAAGCAACTAAGAATTGTTGACAAATTAAAATACACATGCAGGATTTGGGAGCTTTCAATTCAACATTTCAAGCTTTAATCCCAAAAATTAGACAAGAATGAGATGATTTCAGACCCATATCACTATGTAATTGCATCTACAAAATCATTGCAAAAATTAGTGCATGTAGGGTCAAAATCCACTAAGTTGATTTTGTGTCATTAGAACAAATTTTCATCCTTCCAGGGAAACAAATCCCTTATGGAATAGGAGTAGCCCAAGAAGGAATTTATAACATGAAACCAAAAAATTACAAGCAATGTTAGTGATTTTGTCTTTCCAAGGCATATGATAGAGAAAACTGGCTTTATTTAGGGCTACTCATCCATATAGGGTTCAATGTGCAATTGGTTAACTAGATAATGAATTGTCTTTCCTCAATATTTTTGCAATTCTAATTAATGGCTCAATCTATTCTTCTATCATCCCTACAAGAGACCATGGGTAGGTATGACTAATGGCTCCTTTTCTATTTTTGACTATACAGTAGGTGGTCTCAACAGAGTTGTAACATAAACAAATTAGATTCAAATTTTATAGATATAAAAGATAAAAACAAATGTCAAAGTCTTTGTTTGATTGTTACTTGACTCTATTGTGGGCATGTTACATGAAATGTGATTGGAAAAAGGATGGGGAAACAATGCATATTACGTCTTGGATATGGTTCATTCACTGTTAGAGATCGCTTAGCCACTTGAGCCACCGACTTTGGAAATGTTTCTAGTAGGAATTCCTATGGTTTTTAATGTTGTGATTATTTCACCTCATGGTTATTTTGGGCAAGAAAATGTTTTAGGAATGCCAGACACGACATTGGTGGACATGTAAACAAATATTTTATAATTGCAATTTCCATTCCATGATATCCTCTCTTTATTGTTTGATTGTATTTTGGATGTTTCTTTTGATTTTGTTTTGTCTTTTAACTATGAAATTGAAAATACTTAGTATCATGTTCATTTAAACAAAAACCAAAGCTTGAAGATGAAATTAGTATTACACTATATTGATTGGAATCCTTATAGCTATTTTGTGTTAAAATATTTTCATGACTATCAGAAAATGTTACTTTCATGTTGTTATTTGAGTACATGTTGTTTATGTACTTGACTAAGTTCATGCGTTAGAAAATGAAATGTTGTTGTGAATAAAACGACAAGGATTAAACATCATACTTCATATTATTTGTTTTCACAAGTTATCTACAGCTTGAGCTTTTTAGCATATAACTTAGTTGACATGATTTTTCCTAAGCTTTCCTTGAAATTTGAATATTAAGTTACTAAGGTGCTCTTTTCTATATATGGTGACATTTTATTTTCTTTGTTTATACAGGTTATTTGGCCACATTATAGTGGCCATTATCGCTCCAATGAAGAAAATTTGTTCGAGTTTCTTACTTGTATGGGGAAAAATGGCTTTGACATTGCTGATGTTGAGGTATATGTCGTATAAACTATTTATAGTCTAATTTATTTTATATTCTAGTGTTCATTGTCTTTCATGTCTTACACTCTACATTGTATCTTCTTTTGTTTTCAGAAAATGAACTCAGTATTGATGGTAAGAAGCAGGAATTGAAAAAAGAGGGGAGCAATAACATTAGAGCGAAAAATGCAAAAAGAGAGAGAGGAGAACTTGTCTGGTGATACCTTTAGAGCCAATATCCCACATAAGACACACATATAAAGACTGATGGTCAAGTCTTTTGAGTTTGTGAATTCACCTACAATGCTTTGACAACACAATGAAAATGTTTTGAAGTGATGAAACATCATTTTGTGTGTAAATTGTAGTCCAACCAATATTAAGTTGGAAACCCATATTGTAATACTTTAACATTTCATATAATATAATTTATGTGGTTGAAATTATTTATAGTTGCATTTGATATTGCTTAGTATTCTAATTAACATATGTAACTTTGTGTTTTCATATTAGGTGAACATGCACATTGTATGTCATTTTTTAAATCATACAAATTAATTTATGTTGATTAATAATAAACACAAAATCAATTTGAAACTACTAAATTAGTAGTTTATATTGATTAATGATGAACACAAATAAAATAAATATACGACTAAATTAGTCATTTATAATGATTATTAATGAAAGTAAATGAAATGAATATAAACTACTAAATTAGTCGTTTATATAATGAATATGAAACTATAAAAAAAAAGATAAATGACTACTTCAAATGATAAATTTGTGATTACAAGTGACGACTAAATTTTGCATATATACGACTATTAGTAGCTAATTTACAATATCTTATAACACGACCAAAATTAAGTCATATTTCTTTGGTCATTAATTGGTTTCAAACTATGACTAAAACTTGAGTAGCTAATTTACAGTATCTTATAACACGACCAACAATTTGGTCATATTTTTTTGGTCATTAATTGGTTTTTTCAGGTGATCATATAGTAATATATTTTGTTGTATATTTGGTCATTAATTGTGACAATTAATGCAGACCAAATATACTACTAGACAACAAAATTGAGATAAACAATTAATGACTAAGCTAAAAACGACTAAAAGTTGGTCGCGTTATAAGATACTGTAAATTAGCTACTATTGGTCACCGACCGAAAAATAGTCATTTATATGCAAATTTTAGTCATTTTTTTAGTAATTAATTAGCCATTTTCTACTAGTAAAGTTTTGGCAGATTTTGTGGTTTCAACAGCTATTTTGGCAGTGGCTGTTTTAGAATCAGCTAATTTTGGATCAGAAGTATATGTTTTTGGATCTGAAATTGTTGTTTTAATAGAATTTGTTGTCTTGGCAGCAACATATTTTTGAGGGTATGATGATGTTTGAACAACAATATCTATTATGTCAACAATTTTAGGACTAGGTGAAATTTTGGGACATGAAATTTTCTGATTAGGATCTGAATTCTTCTAAGTTCAACTAGAGTTTTGTTGGGTTTCTCTAGGAAGGATTTGCAAAAATTTAGTGATAGGGGCCTCTACTTTCTTCTTTGTTTGAGTTTAGGCATATTTCTTAATAGAAGGCTCTACATTTTTATTGCTCCTAAGGTTATATTGCTTATGAACTTCATTAATTTCAAGCTCATAACCTTTCTTGTAATGAAAAGACTCACCAAAATATAATTGTAGTTGTTGTAATTCATATAACTCTTATTCTTATTGTGTAAGAAAAATGGTGTTATCATCATTAATTCCCATTAGATTGATCTGAGTGTCTTCATCATTTTCATTTTGGTGAGAACTTTCAGCATAGTTCTCTTGGAAAGGTGGTCTTATTGTTTGGTCAAGTGATGATTCTATAGATTTTCCAGTATTGGTGTTTTTCCTAAAATTGGGATTTCTAATTTGAGGTCCTTGTTGTTGGTTATCCCACTGTGGCTTCCCTTCCATGTTATCTAACCTATCCATGATTCTTTCTAAATTTTTTGCTAAATTATCTATTTTCAAATCTGAAGTTGATGTTTCATCTTTTATTGTCACCCTCCTTTCATTTCTTAATCTAGCTTTCTTTTCTAACAAGTTTGCCTCTACACTTATAGAATTACTTTGCATCTTCTCTAAGCTTTATGGGTTTCTCTCCCTCAGTTGGAAATCCATATCTGTATCAAATCCATTAGGGAATTTGATAAGGGCAGAGTCTGGAGGAGGTTTAATATTAGCAAGGATTGCATTGTAAATATTGGTATATCTTGTACAATAGTCGTGAACTGTTACATTTGGTGCTCTTTTTACATTTTCAAATTCAGAAAAAATTGTAATGGATTCTTCTTCTTCTCCCATCTATTAAGAAATATCCTATGGAAAGAAGCTAAATCTGCAATACTACCAGCAGATAAACCTTTAAACCACTTCTTGACATCACCAACTAAAGTTTGAGAAAAAAGTCTCATTTGAACATCAGCATCATCTAATTCATGCAATTCAAAGTAATTAAATACATAAGGATGAACCTACATATTCTAAAAGACTGGTATCTAAATGAATGGTAAAAGGCTTAGGGGTATAAGCTGATAAAGCATTTAATTCAACTGAATGTTGTAAATAAGATTCATCAATTTCTTTAATCAAAGTTGCAGTTATAGCATCAAGTTTATCATATACTTCAAAAAAAATTTGATCAGAATCAACTGAAACAGTTTTCTTCTTAGTTTCAATGAATGAAATGAAATTAGGATCTATTACAGTATTATATATGTCAATTTCTGATTTAGTTCTGAACAAAGTTTTTTCAAAAGCTAGATAAAATTCAATGTCTTGTAAACTTGATAATTTATTTGGAAGAGAATTTTATTTGATTAATGAAATATTATTACCTAAACTTTCTACTTTTTTTCTTTTCTTTACAATTATGTCAGGATTATCTACTATGACAACAGGTTGTGGATCTGGATTGGACCTGGTATAGTAGACTCTTCTGGAAGCTAGAATTACATTTTTTTATGAAAATATACTCACAACTCTTTAAAACATTCGTAAGGTGAAAATATAAGTGAAAATATATCCTTTAAGATATATTTAAAAAACTGAGGATTGGTTAGTTCCCCAGTATGGTCGCTATTATGTTATCACTCCAATAATTCTCAAAATTTGTGAGATTTTTTATTTCAGTTTAAAGAATATTTGAGGTAACCATAAAACTACTTTTAAGCCTTAGGATCTAGCCTTACTAATGCATAGAGAGGGCTCTTTCTATATGATTTATCTTTGTTGATTGTATTTGATTTTAGGCTAGTTATGTAGGGCAAATTGGTTTTCGATTTTGATTTGATTTGGTGGTGAAATCACTTACTCAAATGGATAGATGTAGGTCTGTATTACATTGGGCTAATGGAGTCAATGTGTCAAGCAGTCAAATCAGGATTAAGTTCTAAAGGGAAATTTTTACAGGGCAAGATAGATGAGTTACTTCAGATCTTCAAGGCTGATGGTGAAAATGGTTTCAATCATGGTAAGAGAGCAATTAAGGGTTCTCAAATCTGGATAATGAGTGAAAAGGCAGGGGTCAATCTAAACTAGGGAGAAATTAAGGGTTCCTTAGTCTAAATATCAGTAGAAAACATGTAAATGATAAATAGTTCAAGACAAAGTGCTTTTAACGTATTCTGAAATAACAATTCCTGATTTATCATTTAGATTTAGAACACATTCAAGTATTGATGAAAAACATAAGAAATTGACAAGGAAACAAGTGAAAATACTTCACTGTAGTGTCCCAACACATGAATCCTATAATATGATGCTTTATTGCTTTTATCCAGTCTGCTGACTTGAAATTGGTACAATCACCCTTAGGTTCAGAATAGTAAAACTATAGAAATGTTCAGCAATTCAGCCACACTCAATACTTCTAAATGAAAAGTATTTATACAAAAACTCTTTATAAAATATCCTAAAAAAAACTTAGGAATTATTCATGGAAAAGAAATATCTTTATGCAAGAAGATAGTGAAAACATTCTAACTAATGCTAGATGTCCCTTTTTTATTGAAATTACTTGTTTGTTGCCTTTATTTTGTTACTGCTTTCTCTCTTTGATGTTCAATGAAGGTTGCAGCTGGATAGGAAGGTGTCTTTCACGCTGACAGCTTTATCTCTGCATTGTAATTTTTTATTTACTTTAAACTTTGACCTTGAACTAATACTCTTTATCTTGATACTCTTTCACTGAAACCATGTAACTGTAAATGTAAAAACAATAAGCTCTGTTTTATTTTTTTATTGTTTTGTACTCACTGCAATCTGATTTCACAGTAAATCAATAAATTTTTCCCAAAGTTCAGTCTCTGGCACTTGTATCTTCATCATCCTTCTAAAAATCTCATCAACTTCAGTATACTTTAAGAATGTGGGCTTGTTGACAAATATGTGTTTCACCTCATGCTCTAGGTAAAACAAATTCTCCAAATTCTTATAGATTACCGTCCCTGTTGGAATACCATGTGAGGTAGGCAAATTAACCTGATCCTTAGAAACTTCTCTCATTTTCTTGTCATAATAATCCTACTTCATTAGTTTGTCATGAATAACTAATGGATTTGGATGGAATTTTTGCGTTAGGAAATAAAATTTCATCACAAACCTTGTGATCGCCACCTCCATGTTTTGGCATTTTTCTTCTAACTATATCATCAAATTCTTTTTAGAATTTACCTTCCTAACTTCTAGGATGGTCTCTGTTCCGTCATTAATACCAATTTCTTCTAGCTCTTTCATGTTCTTAGAATTTAGAAACTTAATGATTTCAAGGGCTTCTTCAGGTTTCTTACCAAGCTCTTCTTTGATCTTTTGGATTTCCTCTTTTGTTGATTTGACTAAATCTTTCAATCTTTTCTCGCTTCATATAACTGATGACACAAATATCATTGTCCTGCTTCAAATCAGTCAGGCTCCGATAACCTGTCTAATTTGACATGAGTTCTTTCAATTTTAAATATTTTTCTAACTTCTTCAATCGATCAATTTTCTTTGTTCTTCATTCTTATTCATTATCTTAGCAATTTTTTTTTCATCTTCAAGAATTTTAAGTTGTTCTTTAAGTCTGTTTATCTCATTAGTATGAATAGAAATGTCTTGCATAGCTTTTACCAACTTTCTTGCTTCATCTGAATTTTGTGTTACTGTTGTTGAAGACTCTGTTGCTGAAGTGGTTGATGAAGTGATAGGTAATGTTGTAGCCATGGGGACTATAGGTGCCAGTGATTCAGCTAGTGTGGAAGGTACAACAGTAGTAACTACAGGAATCACTATGACTGGAATTTCTTCTTCTTTATCCTTTTTCTCTTGGACCAACTTGTACATTTCATTCTCCATTTCCTTTATCTGAGAAGTCAACTGTAAAATGAGATTCATCATCTCATCTTTTTTATTTGTATCCTGTAAGACTTCCTTGGTTTGAGGATGTTCTATAGGGGGAAAATTTAGTTGCTTCATTAATGCAGCAATGTCTGCATTTTTCTTCTTTATCTATTCTTCTACAACTTTAACAGTTTTAGGATCATATCCTACTTCAATTACTAGCTCTTCCAAGGATTTAATTCTAGAGTCTTTTTCCTGTGAAGATGCTTTTTCCAATTTGAGCTAATCTCTTATATTTGCAAGAGTGTTTTGCAGCTTTTGTACACTCATGGCCTTGGTGGTCATTGTAGAATAGATCATCTCCCCTGTCTGCTTAAGAAACTCAATTTGGTCAAGAGGATGAATATCTTGGGCCGAGACATCAAAATCTATCTTTTTGTAATCAGAGGATGAATTAGGAGTTTGAACTATAGGTTGAAGAAATTTCATCTGCATATTTTTATTCTTATAGTAAAGGTTGAAAGTAACCTATTCTGGATGCTAGGAGTTTGCTTCAAATATTGAGAATATATTTCAGTTTTAATTTCTTCATTTCCGGCTTTGATTTCTTTGTATCTTTCTTTGATATGCATATCCTTTTCTGATGGTTTTTTAGATTAAGAAACTTCCATACTGTGCTACTTCTAAATTAGCCGAGTCTTTGAAGTAGTATGTTGTTCTTCTCCTTCAATTATTGTAGGAGGTGCATTGTTTTTTGATGCTATTTCTGTATCAATCACCTCTATTGTTTCCACTTCTTTATTAGCAGGATTTAACTTTGGCTTTTTACTGTATCTTAATTTAAATTTGGTCTCTATTGTAGTCTTTGAAGTATAGGATCCTTCCTCTCTGTTTCTTTTTACATTCGTGTCTTCTTGGGGTGGATTTTGCAAAGTATGACTAGTGTCACTTTGCTTCTCTACCTCTACCAAGGTATTATCCAACCATTCAGATTGATTGGAGAATTTCTCTATCTCTGGATTCTTTTCATGTACATATGGAGTGAGTTTGCACTTAACTCTCATTTTACTTATCACTCCAAGGGGCTCATAATACAACATGAAACTTTTGCTGAATTTAAACTCCTATAAACATTTTTCAGCCTCAGGACCTGCATCTCTATTGTTAAATATAAAAGGGCCAACCTGATTTTTCAATTTGAATTGTGTCTTCTTCTTTACTGCTAAGAAATTAATTGCATCTGAATTAAGAACTTGCCTTATGTATTCAAGGGAAAATAACCTCATAGGGAGGTATTTAGGCAGTTTATATGGAACCATACTTGATCCATATACTCTTATTTCAGTGTGATTTTGGTACAAGTACCAATCACCTATCATATTATGTTCTGACAACTGGAGGAATTTCTTAATCTCTTCACTAACTCTGGGCTGCATGCTTCTGTTCAAAAAATTTACCATAGGATGAATGAAAGAATCAGTAAAATTTGTATAAGTGAACTCTTTGGAGTCTTTCCTTATCAAGGAAGTCCAAAAGATCACTAATTCAGGGTTTCCTTCCACATCAATCTTCTGAAGGTTTATGTTAAATTTCTCGATTGAAAGTATAAGAATATGGAATAGAATGATGAATACTTAAAACAATCTCGTGAAGGAATTTCACCAATTTATCATGGATATTGTTAGCAAGGTATTGGTAAAATTAAAAATGGTAGCAAGAGACCCACTGTGTGTGAAAGTAGACAAAAACCTAACACTGCCACATCACATATGTTCATATGTAAAATAACCAAGAAAAAGACAAAGATGTGGATATGATATGTCTTGTCCTCAAAGAATTTTTCGTAAGGGGTATTGAGGATTTATCTTGGGAATTTTATAGAAGATGGCATGAAAGTTTGAAATATCCTGGAACCTCTTGGAGAAGTCTAGATTGAGGTAATTATGAATGAGGGCTCTGGTGGTGGTGGGGATTTCATTAGGTCATGTATCTGCAGCATCTGATTAATTGACTCAGTAGTAATGGTAAATAAGATTTCTTTTTCAGGGTTTATGATGGCTCTCTGACCAGGGAAGTAGCAGGATTGATAAAGTATAATCACTTCTGGGCACTGAAAGGTCTGAGGGACAATATATTTTGGTAAATTAGAATCCCATATGAAAACTTCATCAGCCTGATGTATGGATTTTCTTGGCTCCAACAGTGGAGCTCAAGAAGGTTAAATTCTTTGACTGTATTAGTAATTTTGAAGTCCGTGTCAGCTAATGGAATGTGCTCTATATCTACAACAGGGGGTTGTAGAGAATTGATAGGTACAATATTTTTGGAAGCCATTTCTTTGCTTGATTTATCAGTTTTATTACTCTTTTGACTTTAGAAACACTAATTTAGGCCTGTAGGAGCACCTTTGAAAGTTATAATAGTTTGCAGAAGGATTTGGATAGAACAGGGGCTTATATTGTGTCTGCAAAGGTATAAACTTGCTCAATTAACTTAAACTATAATCTTTGTAATAAAAGGAAATCTCAAGACCTTAGAGTTTCTGCAAAAGATGTCTAGGGTCTCTATGAAATGAATGGAAGGAAATGAGGTTTTCTTCAAGTGTACAGAGGCTTAAACATCTTCAGTTTATTAATTCTCTATAATTTTAAACAGTGTTGAACCTCATAATTTGTGAAAAGAAAGCTTAGGGTATGTAGAAAAGGATTTTTGGAAGTAACAGGGCTTTCTTGTTCTAGTTAATGCTCCTAAATGATTTGATTAACTGTATTACTTGTTTAGATCAAGGAATATGGTCTTTTCTTTTGAAGAATAGTTGGAAAAATGAAGATTTTTTGTGGAGGAGGTTTTGTGAGGTGGAAGAAAGCTTTCTGAAGCTCATGCTGGTCTTTATAAACTTCAATTCGGTTCTAAAATGTTCTTGTAGGAGTAGAGGTCTTGAATTCAGGTGAAAAAGCTTGAAATATGATCGGCAATGTGATTTGGTTACGTAAAAACTAGTCGACAGTGCTTCCTCGGTGTAAAATGTAATAGAAAGAATAAAAGACTGTAAATTGGTGGTTATATACATTTTTTAAACAAATAGTGAATGCATTAATGGGAGGTCATTTCAAATGAATAGGTGGTTTGCGCACTAGGGAGAAAACCGCTCAGTGGTTTTCGTAGGCTCCAGAGGTGGCTAGTTGTATTATTTTGAATGGTATGATCGAATAGAAATATGCCACGTAGAGGGGAGGGAGAGCCCAAAAACTAATTTTTTCGCAAAGTTTGGGGTGCGTTAACAATTGGGCAATGAAATGCACGATAGGGTTTAATAATCGTTGGATCTAGTGAGTGAAGATCAAAAGGATGAGACGATGCGATGGAGTCATGAGTTCAGATGGTGTGGGGCCCGGTACATAAACTATGTGGTAGGTTCATATGTATTAAAACTAAGGTTTAATAAATATAGTAGGGACTTATTATACTATTGGTTAATGTGTGATATGGCTGGGGTTTTATAATATAACTAATGGGATGCGGGTAAGTGTAATATTATAACCAGCAAGGATAATACATAGTGGGACTGGAATAATCTAACATGTGGGTATTTAAACTATAGTTTAAAATAAAAATAATGGATGGGGAATGATATATACAAGAATTAAATAAAATACGGGATTTAAAGATTTATAATGGAAACTAATACATT
This sequence comes from Pinus albicaulis, assembly GCA_034641835.2. NCBI lineage: Eukaryota > Viridiplantae > Streptophyta > Pinopsida > Pinales > Pinaceae > Pinus > Pinus albicaulis. The sequence goes on from CM076579.1 coordinate 1,349,098,964, forward strand.
AGGTTAGATGCTAAAAATGTAATGTAATTGTGGAAGGTCAAATACACTAAGTATAGTGTAAAAACTGATATTGGGAGTAGATTTAATCATTGTGGGTCCTAATATATATATTTTAACCATTTTAGACTTAGGGTTCAAATATTTTTTGGGTGTTTTGGGTATTTTGAATAAAAGGGGAATTAGTAAAGGGCTTTCACTTTTCTTTAAGTAAAATGTGTTTTTAACTTAGGAAAAGGGGTTTTTTGCAAGGGGGAAAAAGGAGAAAAGGATAAAATGAAGGGAAAGAAGGTATTTTTATAAGGGAAATGATTTTGAAGGGAAATTAGTAAATGAAACGACTAATTATCTGTTATCCATGCTTGTGAAAATTACTTCTGCCTACTCATGTGCTACCCTAACATTTTTTCTTCATTTACATGGGTGCATTTGATCTTGCAAATCCTTATTCATTTTTCTTTTAAAACAACAAACTAACTAATTCTATCCTTATTTCTTCCAAGGGCTCAGATTAAACTGTTGGGCTCTTTATTATTCTCTACCTAACTACTGATCTGCCAAGATTATACTGTTTGGCTAGATCATTATTCTCTATATAACAACATGAAATTTAAAACATGAGAGGTCAAGATTAAGCTATTTGACCTTCATGGATTGTGGCATTTTAACAAGTTGTACAGAATCTTTATTTTTTGCAGTAAAAGTAAATAGTAGTGGCATTTGTATTTGCATCACTTTCATGTTTTATTTTTATCTCTTTTTGTTTGGGGTCCATTTTAATATTCTTTTTTATATTTTTTCTTTCAAGTCCCTTGATTTTTCTTTTAGGACTTTTACCCTCTTTACATTTTTTATTTTTCTAATATGGAAAAAAAATTTACAGAAAGCAAAGTATATACATATTACAAGACTAATCAAAGTCAATTCAAAATTATGAATCCTATTATCATAGGACCCTAACAGTGGCTCCACATGGGGATGGCATTTCCTGGTGAAATGTCAAGAACTTTTGAGACTAGTAACCTTTGAATTTTGACTGTTCTAACCTTGAAACTATTTTCTGAGCTTTGCAATATTCATACGTATGATATTTTATCTTTCAAAGCTTAGGGCCTTCTCTCTGAGCTTAAACTTTGCTAGAAAAACATCCAATCCAATCAAAGATCTGCAATGTTATGTACAATGAGTAAAGTAAACAAAGTGAACTACTATTATTCTGGGGAATAGTAATGCTTCAACATTCTACCATTGATAGGTCCACCTGACAGATCTGATCCATCCAAATCCTTCAAAAATAATGCATTGTTACCTCTATAACCATAAATGACATAAGGGACTTTCCATAAGAAATCAAATTTCCCATGTTTTCCTTTCTCTTCTCTCCTAGAATCCCACTTAAGAACTTTGTCACCTATATACAAATCATCTTCCTTAGTCTTCTTGTCAAATATATTTTTAATATTTTCTTGAACAACTTGAGACTTCAGATAGACATCTTCCCTAGTTTGTTGCAAATGTATGGTTTGATTTATCCTTATTTGGATATCATTAGTTTCTACATGCAGTTCTTGTATTATTTTCATCACTTGTACTCCTAAAGAAGATGGAAAAACAACATCCATCCCATAAATCAGTTGATAAGGGGATGTACCAGTGGAATTCTTTGTGGTAAGTCTACCTGCCCATAAGGCATTCACTAACCTTTTGTTCCAGGTTTTCTTATTGTATTCTAGTAGTTTCTTGATGATATTCACAAGTCTTTTATTGGAGGATTCAACAAGACCATTACCTTGAGGGTAATAAGCAGTGGAATGGCCAAGGGTAATGTGGCATTTATTACAAAAGTCAATAATACTTTTGGACTTGAATGCAGCTGCATTATCAGTAATGAGATTTTTGGGGCATACAAATCTATACAGTATATTGTTTTCTAAAAATGAGATTATGAAAATATCAGTGGCTTGCCTGTAAGGTATGGCTTCTATCAACTTGGTGAAATAGTCTGTGGTTGTCAAAATCCACTTGTTTTGGGCTAAGGATGGAGGGTGAATTTCACCAATGAAGTCAAGACCCCATTGCTGAAAAGACATTTTTGTAGAGATGGGTTTAAGGGGTAAAGGTAATAGCTTTTTCTTTCCTTCAAATATTTGACATTTCTAATAGGAGGTCACATAATTCTTCACATCTGCAAACAGTGTAGGCTAGTAAAAAATAGCTCTCAATATTTATTTACAGTTGTCTTCCAGTAAAGGTGTCCTCCACAGTCATCTACATGAAACTCTTCCATAGCTTTATCAACATCATCTTTAAGCAAACAATTCAATAAAATGCCACCATGATCTTTCCAAAACAGTGCATTGTCTATGATACAAAATTTCATTGCCTTTAACTTTAAGAATCTAGCTTTAGTTATTGATAATCCAGGAGGAGCTTGTAAATTTAGTAATACAAATTATATTTGCATACCATGGTGAGTCTGAGAAGGCTTCATTGATCTCTGGAGTCACCATCTCTTCCTGATCATCTAATTGGGAAATAAAATTAATATCTAAAGCATGACAATTTTATTCAGCCATGAGTTTGGCTAAACCTTGACCTTTAATGAGTTTGGTGGGCTTAATTTCTATGTCATATTCCAAAATGGTGGCAATCCATTTGCCTTTTTTACCATCAGGCCTATTCTGAGTCAGAATGTCCTTTACAACTGAATTTGGAACATAAGCAATGATATGTGAATACAGGATATACACTCTAAAGTCTTTGATAGCCTTCACTAAACCTAGTGCCTACTTTTCCATTGTGTTATACTTTAAAGTGGCATCTCTAAGTGATTTACTAAAAAAAGAAATGGGCTACTCATAGCCTTGATCATTTTTCTGCAGTAAGACTGCAGCAATAGTGTGGTTTGAAGCAAAGGAAAACATAATGAAATCTTTTTTGAAATCAGGACTAATTAGGACTGGTGTTTTTTTCAAGGCTTGTTTGATTGATTCAAATGATTTTTTAGCCTCCACATTGCATTTAAGTACCGAGTCTTTTTTCAAAATTTTATTAAGTTCTCTAATTATTTCTGCTAGGTTTGAAATGAATCTTCTGAGAAAATTGATTTTACCTAAGAAAGCCTGCAATTCTTTAATATTCCTAGGATGACTAATGTTCAGAATGGGCTCTATTCTAGCTGGGTCTATCCTAATTCCCTCTTTAGATATGATATGTCCTAACATTTTACCTTCTTCAAGTCCAAATAGAGTCTTTTTAAGATTTAAAGAAATACCAAATTTCCTACATTTGGTAAACACTTAATCGAGATGATCTAGATGTTCATTGTCAGTTTTTGAAAATACAATAATATCATCTAGATAGATCACAAGAAAATCATGAATTTCTTTAGCAAAAGCTATATCCATAGCTCTTTGAAAAGTAGCTCCTGCATTCATTAATCCAAAAGGCATATTCACATACATGAAAGCACCCCAAGGAGTAGTAAATGCAGTCATTGGTTGGTCTTCTGGTTGAACTAAAATCTGGTTATATCCAGAGAATCCATCAAGAAATGAAATCCTAGAAGAACCAACCACCCTCTCTAAATGTGATCCATCTTGGGGCGAGGTTAGTTATCTTTAAAGGACACTTTATTTAAATTCCTGAAATCAACGGACAGTCTAATCTCCCTTGTCTTCTTGCTAGTGGGAACTAGGTTTGAAAGCCAATCAGAATATCCGATTGGTGCAATTATCTGAGCTTCATAAATTCTGTTAACCTCTTTTTCAATTAAAGACATTAAAACTGGATTGATTCTTCTAAGCTTATATTTAAAAGGTTTTTGATCTTCAATAGGTATAGCCTTGTGTTTACTCTTCAATGTCATGTCTTAATGGTTCCATATTTGGTTTTCTTGCAATGTCATTTGAATCAAAAAGATCTTCTAAAGGGGCTAATCCCTTAGTTAAAAAGTTGTTCTTAAGATTTAAAATGTCAGAATCATCATCTGCTAATTCTTCAATTTCTACCTTTTCTAAATTATCTATTTCTACTTGAGTAAATTTAGTAGGTTTAGTGAAATCTAAGTTATTTACATCTACAACATTTATATTAATCTCACTTCTATGGTTTGATCTACTATACAATCCGTGTCTATGTTACAATTTTGAAATTCTCCTTGAACATTCATGAAATGATAAATCTGTTCATCCTGTGAAAATATCTGCCAATATTTTAGATTATCTAGTATTGTAGGCCTGTGTTTAACTTCTACTATATATTTATGATTTGTTTGAAAAAGTAGATTGCAGGTGCTAGCAAAAGTTGCTAAACTGTGTGCCTACATGTTATGTTTTCTAGGAATTGCCGCAAAGTCACATTCAAGTAGTTCACTAATTATATCTAAAATTGTTTCTCTATATTGGCTTAATCTAGAATTATATACAGAATATTCTCCTCTTATTTGTTTCACAATAAACTCAGAGTCACCCATGATTGACACTCTTTTGGCTCCTAAATTTCTAACAATATGCAGTCCTAAAATCAGAGCTTCATATTCAGCGATGTTGTTTGTACATTTGAAATTTAATCTAAAGGCATGACCTTTTTCATGATTATTTTTCATGTTATGTATATGTTGTGGTAAAACACAACCCCCCCATTTTTTACTTATGTACTTCAAATAATGGAGACCATTTCTGCAAAATTTTGGGCTAAACATCTTTTTAGGATTTTTATTCAGTTAATTATCCTACATTTTTTTCATTTTTTATCTTCCTTGAAATTTTGTTTTGATTGCTTTATTGAATCCTTTTTTTCATAAGCTTTCCAACGATATTTGTTTCGCTTCATTTGGTAAACCGATTTGTAAATGACACTCCTTTGAAGTTTGTTCATTTTCTCGCTTGGGTTAAAAATGTATAAATGTACAATATTTCAATTTTTGTTATTATTTAATTCCATAATGCATTTATTGTAAATATTAACTCTTAGTAAGTTATTACTAACATCTTTCATTTTTCACGAATGACCCAGCCAAATTATAGAGCATTTAAAAAACACGATTTTCGAGATTTTGGTAATTTATCATAATTTCCTTTTTTTAAAAACAAAATACCAAAATAAAAATTTTCATAATGGAAAGTATGAAGCTAGAAATTAGAAAATCTTATTATAAATTTAGAAAAAAAATAATAATTTATGGACCCCAATTAAAAAAATATATAAAAAAATATAAAAAACATATTGTGTCCATAACAAATCGCTTTATCGCAAATATACTAAATTGATATGTTTCAAAAACTCCAATAAGAATTTGTATGCGAATGCAATTTTTCTTTTTTAAACTTAACCTTTCAAAATTACATTTTCTTTAAAAAACCATTCGAATCCATTTTTAGAAAGGAGTAGTGTATTGACTTTTTAATATTATATTAAGATATTTTTAATTAATATATAAATTTTTTAATTTATCATATATTTTAATTAATTAGATTAATACTAATTATTAATTAGTCTCTTAATAATTAATTTAGTTTTTAATTATAATTAAATTAATATTAATTAAATAATAAAAATTTAATTTAGGATTAAAATTTAATAAAAAATTTTGACATTTTAGTACAAACAATAGAAATTCCAGCATTCTGACAATTTTTATGTACCAACTTTAGAGGCTTATAATTGGAGTTTTATTTGGCCAAATGAGGCCCAAGATAGCTCATTGGAAAGATAAAATGATGGAGACTATTCTTGAAGAAGTTTCATTTCTAGATTTGATAACTTATTGGGTCTAAAATTAAGCAAAAGATCAAGTTCCAAATTTTAAACAAGACTAATTTTCTGAGTTTTTTTTTTACATTTTAATTTGCCACAACTTCTTATGAGTGCAAATCCATTCGTCTATGTTCTCCTTGGCCAATTAGATCAAAACAAACATCAAAAGAAAGCTTATATTTCTTTTTCAGCTATTTAATTAGTTAAGTTTCAATTGGATTTATTTTAATTTCTAGATTTGACATTTTGATTGTATTTTTGCATTTTAATTTTGTTTTTGATTTGTTTTGCAAGAAAAAAGTTGAATAGATGATAAGAAGAAGATCTTAATCAATGAGAATGCTCCAAGAAGTGAAGAATATGATTTTGAACCAATAAAAATTGATGGAGCAAAACCACTCTTCAAAGAAACTTTCCTATGAAGAAATCCTTTTGTAAATTTTATAAATAGCAGATATCAAAATGTAATATGAACTTCTCTCCTCTACAATTCTAGAATTCTAAAAGCACTTCTATAATAGGAATTTAGAGTTGTAGGTGGGAGGAGAGGAATCTCAGATCTGGAGATTATAGAGGTTTTTCTTTTACATTCTGAGTTATGTATAATGAACAGAGTCTTGCACTACTGTAGCTCTGATTTTGAAAGAAAAGGTTTAAACATTGTAAAATACTGTTAGAGATCGGAGCTGGAGAAATGGATTTAGTAAATTGGTATTTATAATACTATTATTTCAAATGCTAGTTTCATTTTATGATAACATGAATGTGTTAATTTATTCGCATACTTGTGCACTTCTGTCGGTATGAGTAATTTGCTTCAATTTATGTTATTATTTGTCTCTACTCTCATGGGTTGAATTCTGATTTCTGAGTAACTATTTACTCAGAAATCTATCTTATAAAACTGATTTATTGAATAGTGATATGTTGTGAACTATTTCTGCATGTTATTATTTAATTATTCAAGTTACTGATTAAATAATCAACATCATTTTGAGAACTACTTCCTGAGTGTTGTTGATTGATTATTTCAGTTAAGAGGTCTCTAGATAGAGTGTGTTTGGTATTCACAATATCAATTAATTGAACTACTTCGTTAGCTTGATATACATTTAAAACAAACATATTTAAATCTCAATTATTTAAAACATCTTTATCTCACTTGGGATAAATCTATATCTGCCTAATTGAGATAGGATTAAAATAGTTTCCTTTGATTGCATCTTAGAATAATATTGCATATAGATTAAATTCTACATCCCTAAAAAGTCCTCTTCCCAAAGAGGCAGAACTTTAATTGTGGCTTGGCTAAGCCCAAATTAGCTTAAGGATCATTTTCTTGTCCGAACGGCAAGAGAAATAATCTGATGTCTCTTTCCCATTGATAGATAAAAGTCATATTTTAAGCCAATAGAGATTGAGAGAGTGTAATTGGACCTAATTAAACCAGTCGGAGACACCATTTCAAATGGAAAAAGAACTGCTTTAATATCCGGACTGAGTGGTCATCCCCCATGTTGTTGCAGTGAATTTAGAGGCCTCAACATTTTGGCGCTAGAAGGAGGAAGGAGGGCCTGAGACTAGTTTTCCTTTGGATTCTTTGTATTCTAATATTTTATTTTTATTACAATGGCTTCTTTAAAACTTCCAATTTGGAGTTGTATTTCTAGACGAGCATATTCCAATACTCCACCGGAAATAGTAAGACACTCGTCTTAGGTAAAGTTTAACGGTAAGAGGAATAATTATGCATTTAATCATACTTTATAATTCATTCAAAAATTTTCAAATTCTATTTTTCATGAAATTGATGAAGGTTTTTTATGCAGGATTTTTACTCTTACATTCTTGGCAAAAGCCAAAAACTGGTGTAAATCACTTCCAGTTGCTTCAATCCACACTTGGGAACATTTTATTATAATCTTCCTTTGTAAATTTGATGTATATATCTACAAATAGGTATGTGATGATTTTGAAGATATACGAAAGTTTGAAGGCGAGTCTCTAATTGATTTTACCATCAGGTTTCGTTTAAATTGTTTAAAATTTAAAATTGATGATAAACCTTCAGAAAACGAATTATTAGATTGGTTTGAACATATTTGCAACCTTCCTTCCATTCATAATCCATGTGAAATTATTTCAAACTTTGATCAATCTCCTTCTAATTTCATTGACATAAGTAAGAATTCCAAAATGGAGGTACAAACAAATGATAATGAAATGGCCTCTATTTTGTTTAATCACTTCCTTCAATTTATGTACATTTCTTACAGTATTGAGAAATAGCAAGGTGCACCATCATGTTTCCATGAATCTCAATTATGAAGTTTGAAAATTTTCACTGATAAATTGCAAGAAAATATTAGCAGCAATATTGAAGAAGATATCATTTTGAAATCTGAAAATCAGTATGCATTAGAATCAAAAAATCGGATCATAATCCAACAAGTACCAGCAGTGATTAAATTTTCCAATAATATACAATTTGTTGTACAAATTTCTGAATTATTTCATGATGATAAAATTCCAAATTCATATCAACAAAGCAACATTCTTCAAGAAAACACAATTACCCAAGTAAATGATCTTAAATGTGAAATTTGCAATGAAGAAAATTCACAAGAGTTTTCAAATAGAGATATTTTCAAATGCATTGTTTCGGATTCATATTTTTCTCTTTATCCTGATAATTTTTCTAATAGTAATTTAACGTCTCTTCACATTAAATATATTTCAGAAAATAGAGAGGTTGATATAAATGAATTGCCAAATAATTTTTATCAAGATAAAGAATTAATTAATGATCATTCTTCTAACATTAATCAACATGGGCTTAATATTCCTTCTTGTTTTGATACCTTGAATAAGATCAAAGAGAATTCTAATGAATGTCTTGAAGTCATTTATGATAGCTACTTTGACATTGAGGATATTGATTTATCTTCTTTACAATTGAATCCTCATGATCAAAGTCCAACTACATGTGAAAATGAAGAACAATCTAATTTAAAAATTGTTCCAAATAGTTCTCATTTTCAAAAAAATAATCATACTTATGATTTCAGCATTCAAGAAACTATTCCAATCTATGATTTATATGATGATCAAGTTCGCATTCCTATTCAGAGTCATATCATTCTCTCTAATTCACAAGTGGGTATCAACAATCATTCTAATTACATTATTCTACCCAATTCTTGTGAAGAGGAAATTACTTTAAGTCACTCCCAATTGTGTTATAACAATAATTGTAATACTAGTGTAAACTATGATTCAATTTTGTTATTTTTTCAACATTTAATTTTAACTTCAGATTTATTTTTTGTTTTTAATCTTACATTTTTAGATACTTTGTGCTGGCATATTGAGCAGCTCAATATTGAACACTCATTTGATGCATTACCTCAGGGGAAAAATGAATATTCAAATTGTAATTGTGAACATAAAAAGTTATTAAACTTCTAATTTCAATTGATGTTCATTCCTTATCAATTACTTATTACTTCTCAAGAGCAGTGCCAACAAAAGAGTGTATTTTCACTTTATGACCAACAATCTAATTCAATTAATAAACTTTTGTTGGAATTATCACATTTGCATCCATTTTTCATTGATCAATTTGAAAGACATTTGGAAATTTTTCCTTCACGGAAGATCGTTAATAATTTAGCACTTAATCATAACACTAACAAAATCACACAGGCCATTGTTTCTGAAAGATCATTTCTACAACCTGACTTGTCATCTTCTCTTTTAAAACTCTCCCACTCAATAATGGAAATCCTTCCAGATTTCTATGATCCAATTGAAATTCAGTTGGAAAGGAAATTTCAAGAAAAAGTAATGGTGAATAAGCTACTAACAATAAATATACATTATGCTTTCAGATTTAGTTTTCTTAGATTAATTATATTTTCATTTTTACTAATGTTTGATATGTATATACATACAAGAATTAAAATGCTTACATAGTTTCATTGGAAATATGACTATACCTAGTCATGTTTCCTCCATTTAGTTAGAAATAGGAATAGATTAATTTATTTTTTGTTTTCATTTATTTCATTATTTCATATTTTCAATAAAACAAGTAATGAATCCAATTTATTTTGGGCATTCTATTTCAATTATAGAAAAACAACCTAGAGCATTTTAGAAGCTCTTAAATTATCTGATCATACTTATTTGTCAAAGCCTTCAATTTTCTTGTTTTTCAAAATTCATAACATTGATCATACATGAAGAAATTCCAAGAATTTTCTACCACTTGACTATTTTTTATTTACAAGTAATTATAATAATTCATTTTACCACTCTTGTCTTCTCATGAAATTTTGGAAATGATGCAATTTGAAAAAATTCATTACTTAGCATTTTAGATTAAAATAAGAAGGTGGTGTTGAACTTATGCAAATTTTGAGAAAATTTGGGAGAATTTGAAGATTCATGAGCTAAACTTACAATCAAAATTCTTCCAAGTATGTGTTTACAGGTTCATCATCATCTATTGTTTATTTTCCTTTCGAAAGTTGTTTCTTATTTCTATTTTGTTTTGTTTGTAGGTTTTCATTAATTTGATTATGAAGACTCAAGATAAGCAAGCAACCAGGTTTTTTCAAAACGGAAACATGTTCAGGGAAGTATTTATTATTCATCTGAAATTTGACAGATATCTAAATTTTTCTTATATTTATTTAAATCCTGATAAGACATAATGAATTGTCGGAAGAAACATATCAGATCATTATATTTCACAAACTCTCTTCATAAGGAAGATCTGGTAAAATTACTTTCCAATCAAATATTCTGGCAATTAATTAAAATATTAAAAGGTTGGTTATTTAAAAAAAAAATTAAATCACTCACTTTCTTTTTGAATTGTATACTTTAAAAAATCATCGACCCCACATATGGCTCATTATATATCACAAAACGCATATCGAAGGCTCTGAAATGAGCATACACTAAATATATCCGACCTCCTGATATTCTCATTCCCTCCAATCTCCGATGATCTCTCCGTTTGATATCGCATTATCTGTATCACAAAATTTGATCAAAGGCAACTCTTAACAATTTCCGATAGGAAACCTTCGATGCATAACTTCTAAATCAATTTCAATACTCTCACTCATTTTTTCGATAAAATTACTTTGCCAAAATTGCGATGTTCATATAACCCGGACCCAATATGACATTTAAATTCTCTTTATATACAGGTATTGCATCCATTTATAAATCGCAAATTTGGTAGAGGCATATATTTAAAAGTTTCGATGTCCCAGATCCTATATGAAATTAAAATTCATATAATAAAAATATCGGGTTTGTTCTTCATCGCAATCGACGCATCAATGAAATTCATTTCGCATATCTGAAATTTTAGTGGTTATTGTTAAAAACCTCACTCGGTAAGTTATGTTAGTTGCAATGCGATAAATGACAAGGTAAAGAGATTGTGATGTGATGATACACATATCGCATATCATACGAGATAAGTAATATGTTAAACGATAAAATTTGCAACGAGCGATGTGAAGTTCACTGCGAATTGCGAAATCATAAAATCACAAAATTGAAAAAGAATTAAATTTTGAAATCTGTGGGAAGGGAAATTATAAAAGATGCGAAGTGCAAACGTGCGTGATTGATCACTGTTTGTGTGAGTTGCAAAACCAAACTTCCGCACATATATTTTGATATTTGCAGTCACATTGCATCAGTCATTTACCACATTTTCATTATCGCAAGAAAAATATCGGTGTTTCCTTTTTATTGAACAACTTCAATCTTCTGATATAACTATTCTCCGATATCACATCCACCCCTTCGCAGTTTGCTATCACATATGCTCATATCGCAACTTTTCCATCACAATATTTATATCGCATCGCTAAACTTAAATGAAGCTTTGTCTTGAAGATATTTTGATGTGATAAACTGTTATATTTGACTTTCCACCATTTTTTTTGTTATATATATAAAATTCTCAATCAGATATCGGAAAAAGTGAAAGTCACAGATTTTAAGTTATGCATGGCAAAGAATCTCGCGATGCAAAAAATCTAGCAAGGATTCTGGATCAATTTCAATACTTTGGGGTTGATATAAATTCAAAATGAAAAAATCAAAAAGAACATTCATTGCTAAAATTCATAAAGAAGCATAACTTCATCCTCATTTCTGATGGATTCTATTTATTTCTGATTCTTTGAACATGAAACATTTTTTTCTTTTAGTTAACTGTTTGTTTTACTTTAGATTTAATAAATAATGATTTTGGGTCAATAAAACTTCTTTATGCTATTAATTCTAATTAAAGAAAGAAGTTAACTTGCATTGAAGAAAATCATATTTCTCAGGTAAGATTAAATACAGTTATTCAATGGTAAGTTTCATGTGCTCACTTTCATTTATTCTCATTTCTTTATTTTTATTGTAGTCTTTGCTGATCTTGAACTCTATTTTACAGGCATTCATGAACCATTCGCACCTCTACCAGATTAGTTTTCAAAATTTCTTTTTGCTCTTTAATATTCTTGAGAGAAGCAATAATGATTCTCATTGAATCAACTAATTTGGGGAGTTTTTAAACCTTTAGTCTGTTTCTTTAAGCATTTTTTTATTAGAAAATAGTTAAGATGATTTTATGCAGGTTTTTTCTTAAAAAAGAAATTTGCAACAAACAGAAACTTCTCATTTAACATATTATCTATCATAATTGCTATTCACCTTCTACATTTTGAGAGCCTCATTTTTATGTAACTCTGCAAGATAAAATTTTAAAAATCTCAACACAGGAATGAACGTACATATGCTTATTTTATTTTATAATCCTTTGTTGAGAAATTCATATAAACGATCTTGTTAGAGTTTAGTTTTTTTTCTTTTATTTTATTTTTCTTTCTTCATTTTTTTATTCACTGATTTCTTTTCTTACTTTAGTTTATGAATTATTTTCCTTTTATTTTCAGTTTTGATTTGATTTCATTTTGGTGACTTTATCATGATTTATGTGAAAGGAATTTTTCTTACCTTACAGTTGTTGACATACATGGAAAATATTTTACTCTATCCATTTAAGTAAATTTCATTTATCATTAAAGGCATATCTTTATGGAACCATAAAACCATTTTGCTTTAAATATTTTTCATGGAGGAAAACACATCATTTCTAAGTGATTGAGTTTACTTTTTCAAAGAAAGAACCGATTTGAGTTTAATTCAATGAATCCCTACCACCCCTCCACAAAAAAATCCTCTGATTGATAAGTTGCAGGGAAATAATTTGGAGCAAACATTATGAAAGTACTGTGTCCATTAAACATAAAATCTCTATTACCATTCCACTTCTTTCACTCAAATACATCATAAATAAAAGCTTGCAAATGCACTTATCAAAAGAGTGATAAAAAGAGGAAGCATGGAAAATACAAGTAAACCCATCAGGGCTATTGACGCTCGCTGGCAGAGGGACTAGGCTTGTATGGCATAAAAGACAACTTCATTAGGGTACTATTCAGGCTCGCTGGCAGCGAAGCGATGTCAGAGACAATCACAAAATGGATATATGTTTTATCAAAAACTCCTATCTCTACCTTCTTCTATTTTTCACATGAGGAAAATTTAAAAAACAAATCTCCCCAAATTTGGATTCATCACATTTACTAAAGTCTGTTTTAAGTAATTATCTTTACAAACTCACGTTGCTTAATCTATTTATGTGGGACCTATGAAAATGTTTTACTATTAGACGATTTCGTGATTTCCATTATTTTTAACCTTTGGGTAAATTAAGCTCGTTAACTTTAATAAAAAATAATTGGTTCTTCTCCCACATGTCGCCATTGTTGTGGTAAAACACAACCCCCACATTTTTGACTTATTTACTTCAAATAATGGAGACCCTTTCTGCAAATATTTTGGCTAAACATCTTTTTAGGATTTTCATTAAGTTAATTATCCTACATTTTTGTCTTTTTTTATCTTTTTCAAAATTTTGTTTTGATTGTTTTATTGAATCCGTTTTTTCAAAAGCTTTCCAATAATATTTGTTTCGCTTCATTTGGTAAACCGATTTGTAAATGGCACTCCTTTGAAGTTTGATCATTTTCTCGCTTGGGTTAAAAATGTATAAATGTACAATATTTCAATTTTTGTTATTATTTAATTCAATAGCACATTTATTGTAAATATTAACTCTTAGTCAATTATTACTAATATCTTTCATTTTTCACGAATGACCCAGCCAAATTATAGAGCATTAAAAAACACGCTTTTTGAGATTTTGGTAATTTATCATAATTTCCTTTTTTTAAAAACAAAATACCAAAATAAAAATTTTCATAATGGAAAAATAGTTGGAGTTTAGAATTGGAAAATCTTATTATAAATGGTCCACACTTTGTTTTAATTTTTAACTTCACTAAATTTTAAAAAATATATATATATTCTAGACCCCAATTCAAAAATATATAAAAACATATAAAAAACATATTGCATCCATAACCAATCTCTTTATTGCAAATATACTAAATTGATATGTTTCAAAAACTCCGATAAGAATTTGTATGCCAATGCGATTTTTGTTTTTCAAACTTAACCTTTTAAAATTACATTTGCCTTAAAAAAAACCATTCGAATCCATTTTTAGAAAGGAGTAGTGTATTGACTTTTTAATATTACATTAAAATATTTTTAATTAATATATAATTTTTTTAATTTATCATATATTTTAATTAATTAGATCAATACTAATTATTAATTAGTCTCTTCATAATTAAATTATTTTTTAATTATAATTAAATTGATATTAATTAAATAATTAAAATTTTTGATATTTTAGTCCAAACAACAGAAATTCCAGCATTCTGGAAATTTTTATATACCAACTTTAGAGGCTCATAAATGGAGTTTTACTTAGCCAAATGAGGCCTAGGACAACTCATTGGAAAGATAAAATGATGGAAATTATTCCAAAAGAGGTCTCATTTCTAGATTTGATCATTTATTGGGTATAAAATTCAGCAAAAGATCAAGCTCAAAATTTTAAACAAAACTAATTTTCTGAGTTTTATTTTTTACATTTTAATTTGCCACGGCTTCTTATAAGTGCAAATCCATTCGTCTATGTTATCTTTGGCCAATTATATCAGAACAAACATCTAAAGAAAGATTATATTTCCTTTTCAATTATTTAATTAATTAAGTTTCAATTGGATTTATTTTAATTTCTAGATTTGACATTTGATTTTATTTTTTCATTTTAATTTTGTTTTTGATTTGTTTTGCAGGAAAACAGTTGAAGAAATGAGAAGAAGAAGATCTCAATCAATGAAAATGCTCCAAAAAGTGAAGAATATGATTTTGAACCAATAAAATTTGGAGCAAAAACACTCTTCAAAGAAACTTTCCTATGAATAAATCCTTTTGTAAATTTTATAAATAGCAGATATCAAAATGTAATATGGGCTTCTCTCCTCTGCAATTCGGGAATTCTAAAAGCACTTCTGTAATAAGAGTTTAGAGCTGTAGGTGGGAGGAGAGGAATCTCAAATCTGGAGATTATTGAGGTTTTTCTTTTACACTCTGAGTTATGTATAATGAACAGTCTTGCACTACTGTAGCTCTGATATTGAAAGCAGAAGTTTAGGCATTGTAAAATACTGTAAGAGACCAGAGCTGCAGAAATGGATTTAGTAAATTTGTATTTATAATACTATACTATTATTTTAAATGTTGGTTTCATTTTATGATAACATGAATGTGTCAATTTATTTGCATACTTGTGCACTTCTGTCGGTATGAGTAATTTGCTACAATTTATGTTATTATTTGTCTCTACTCTTATGAGTTGAATTTTGATTTCTGAGTAACTATTTACGCATAAATCTGTCTTATAAAACTGATTTATTGAATAGTGATATGTTGTGAACTATTTCCGCATGTTATTGTTTAATTATTCAAGTTACCAATTAAATAGTCAATATCATTTTGAGAACTACTTCCTGAGTGTTGTTGATTGATTATTTTAGTTAAGAGGTATTTAGATAGAATGTGTTTGGTATTCAAAATATCAGTTAATTGAACTACTTCGTTAGCTTGATATTCATTTAAAACAAACATATTTAAATCTCAATTATTTAAAACATCTTGCTCTCACTTGGGTAAATCTATATCTGCCTAATTGAGATAGGATTAAAATAGTTTCTTTTGCTTGCATCTTAGAATAATATTGCATATAGATTAAATTCTACATCCCTAGAAATTCCTCTTCCCAAAGAGACAAAACTTTAATTGTAGCTTGGCTAAGCCAAAATTAGCTTAAGGATCATTTTCTTGTCCGATCGGCAAGAGAAATTTTCTGATGTCTCTTTCCCATTGATACATAAAAGTCATATTTTAAGCCAATGGAGATTGAGAGAGGGTAACTGGACCTAGTTAAACCAGTCGAAGCCACCATTCCAAATGGAAAAGCAACTGCTTTAAGGTTCGGACCGAGTGGTCACCCCCAAGGTTGTTACAGCGAATTTCAAGGCCTCAACATTTTGGCGCTAGAAGAAGGGCTTGAGACTTGTTTTCCTTTGGAGTTTTTGTATTCTAATATTTTATTTTTATTACAATGGCTCCTTTAAAACTTCCAATTTGTGATTTTCCAAACTGAATTATTTATTCTTTTGTAACTCTAGTTTGGGTGGGTTTATCTTCTTTTTCTACAGTTGTTTTTTCATTTTCTATTTATATTTTCATTGTTTTACTGCTTTTAATTTACTTTTAAGGGATAATTTGAGATGCAGTGGAAGTTTTAGAAGATTTTGTGGTTTCAGCAGTTGTTTTGGCAGTGGCTGTTTTAGAATCAGCTGATTTTGGATCAGCAGTAGATGTTTTTGGATCTGAAATTGTTGTTTTAACAGAATTTGTTACCTTGGCAGCGGCATATTTTTTAGGATCTGATGATGTTTGAACAACAGTATCTATTATGTCAATAATTTTAGGACTAGAGTTTTGATGGGTTTCCCTAGGAAGGATTTGCGGAACTTTAGTGGTAGGAGCCTCTACTCTCTTCTTTGTTTGAGTTTGGGTATATTTCTTAATATAAGGCTCTACATTTTTCTTGCTCCTAAGGTTATATTTCTTATGAACTTCATTAATTGCAAACTCATACCCTTGCTTGTAATCAAAAGACTCACCATAATCTAATTGTAGTTGTTGTAATTCATATAACTCATGTTCTTCTTGTGTAAAAAAATTGGTGTTATCATCATTAATGTCCATTAGATTGATCTGAGTGTCTTCATCATTTTCATTTTGGTGAGAACTTTCAGCATAGTTCTCTTGGAAATGTGGTCTTATTATTTGGTTAGGTGCTGATTCTCTAGATTTTCCAGTGTTGGTGTTTTTCCTAAAATTTGGATTTCTAATTTGAGGTCCTTGTTGTTTGTTATCCCACTGTGGCTTCCTTTCCATGTTATCTGACCTATCCATCATTCTTTCTAATTTTTTTGCTAATTTATCTATTTTCAAATCTGAAGTTGATGTTTCCTCTTTTATTGTCACTCTCCTTTCATTTCTTAATCTAGCTTTCTTTGCTAACAAGTTTTCCTCTACACTTACAACATTACTTTGCATCTACTCTAAGGTTTCTGAGTTTCTCTCTCTCAGTTGGTAAGCCATATATGTATCAAATCCATCAGGAAATTTGATAAGGTCAAATTTTGGAGGAGGTTTAAGATTAGCAGGGATTTCATTGTAAATACTATTATATCTTGTACAATAGTCTTGAACTGTTTCATTTGGTGCTTTTTTTATATTTTCAAATTCAGACAAAATTTGTAATGTATTTTTCTTCTTCTCCCATCTATTAAGAAACATCCTATGGAAAGTAACTAAATGTGTAATACTACTATCAGGTAAACCTTTAAACCACTTCTTGACATCACTAGCTAAAGTTTGAGAAAAGAAGTCTCATTTGAACATCAAGATCATCTAATTCATGTAATTCAAAGTAATCTGTCATTTTACTAACATGTTGTTTTTTAGTGTAGTTAGTGATTCCATCAAATTGAGGGATTTTTCTTTGATAATCTTGGGGCATGACATTTAGAGGAGCTTGTAGGACCAATGGGGCATATCTGGTAGCCATGGCTTGGATTCTAGCTTAGCTAGGAGATAAGTTTGAAGTACTTGGTGAAGAACTTGAGGTACTTGAAGATGTGGTTAAAGCACTTGCATATGAGATTGCGATATTGGAAGATGTACTTGCAAATGTGGTTGAGATACTAGAAGATGAAGTCGGGATGCTACAAGAGGTGCTTGGAAATTAGAATGACGTATTGGAAAATATAGTAGACATACTAAGGGATGAACTTGAACTATTTGAGGATGGAAATAAAATTCTAGGTTGAAGTGGAATTTTGGGAAAAAAATGAATCTGTGGAATGAAGTGTGGTGGAAACAACGGATGAAGTGGTAGTAAATAAGGATGAACCTACAGATTCTAAAAGACTGGTAGAAGGCTTAGGGGTATAGGATGATAACGCATTTAATTCAACTAAATGTTGTAAATAAGCTTCATCAATTTCTTTAATCAAAGTTGCATCAAGTTTATCATATACTTCAAAAAAAATTGATTAGAATCGACTGAAACAGTTTCCTTCTTAGTTTCAATGAATGAAATGAAATCAAGATCTATTACAGTATTATGTATGTCACTTTCTAATTTAGTTCTAAACAAAGTTTTTTCAAAAGCTAGAACAAACTCGATGTCTTGTAAACTTGATAATTTATTTGGAAGATAATTTTCTTTGATTAATGAAATCTTATTACCTAAAATTTCTACTTTTTTGCTTTTATTTACAATTCTGTCAGGATTATCTACTATGACAGCAAGTTGTGGATCTGGATTGGACCTGGTATAGTAGACTCTTCTGGAAGCCAGAATTACAGTTTTTTATGAAAATATACTCACAACTCTTTAAAACAATATTAAGGTGAAAAGATAAGTTAAAATATAACCTTTAAGATCTATTTAAAAAATTGAGGATTAGTTAGTTCCCCAGTATGGTCACCAGTTTGTTATCACTCCAATAATTCTCAAAAGTTGTGAGATTTTTTATTTTAATTTAAAGAATATTAGAGGTAACCACAAACCTACTTTTAAGCCTTAGGATCTAGCCTTCCTATTGCTCAAAGAGGGCTCTCTTTATATGATTTATCTTTGTTGATTGTATTTTATTTTAGGCTAGTTATGTAGGGTAAATTGGCTTTGGATTTTGATTTGATTTGGTGGTGAAGTCACTTACTCAAATGGATAAATGTAGGTCTATATTCCATTGGGCTAATGGAGTCAATGTGTCAAGTAGTTAGATCAGGATCAAGTTCTAAAGGGAAATGTTTACATGGCAAGATATTCGAGTTACTTCAGATCTTCAAGGCTAATGGTGAAAATGGTTTCAATCGGGGTAAGAGAGCAATTAAGGGTTCTCAAATCCGGATAATGAGTGAAAAGGTAGGGGTCAATCGAAACTAGAGAGAAATTAAGGGTTCCTTAGTCTAGATATCAGTATAAAATATGTAAATGATAAATAGTTCAAGACAGAGTGCTTTTAACATATTCTAAAATAACAATTCATGATTTATTATTTAGATTTAGAACACATTCAAGTACTGATGGAAAACATAAGAAATTAACAAGGAAACAAGTGAAAATACTTCACTGTAGTGGCCCAACATATGAATCCTGTAATATGATGCTTTATTGATTTAATCCAGTCTGTTGACTTGAAATTGGTACAATCACCCTTAGGTTCAGAATAGTACAACAATAGAAATGTTCAGCAATTCATCCACACTCAATACTTCTAAATGAGAAGTACTTATACATAAACTCTTTATAAAATATCCTAAAACAAACTTAGAAATTATTCATGGAAAAGAAATATCTTCATGCAAGAAGATAGTGACAGCTTTCTAACTAATTATAGCTGTCCATTTTTTATTGAAATTACTTATTTGTTGTCTTGATTTTGTTACTGCTTTCTCTCTTTGTTGTTCAACAAAGGTTGCAGCTGGACAGTGAGGTGTCTTTCATGCTGGCAGCTTTATCTCTCCTTTGTAATTTTTTTATTTACTATAAACTTTGACCTTGAACTGATACTCTTTATCCTCATACTCTTTCACTGATACTCTGTAACTGTAAATGTAAAAACAACAAGCTCTATTTTATTTTTTTACTGTTTTGTACTTACTTCAATATGATTTCACAGTAAATCAGTCAATTTTTCCCAAAGTTCAACCTCTGGAAGTTTTATCTTCATCATCCTTATAAAAATCTCATCAGCTTCAGTATACTTTGAGAATGTGGGCTTATTGACAAATATGTGTTTCACCTCATGTTGTAGGTAAAACAAATTATCCAAATTCTTATAGATTATCTTCTCTATTGGAATACCATGTGAGGTAGGCAGATTAACCTGGTCTTTGGCAACTTCTCTCATTTTCTTGTCATAGTGATCCTGCTTCATTAGTTTGTCATGAATAACTAATGGGTTTGGAAGGCCTTTCTGCCTTAGGACATCAAATTTCATCATAAACCTTGTGATAGCCACCTCCATGTTTTGGCATTTTTCTTCTAACTGTATCATCAAATTATTTTTAGAAGTTACCTTCTTAACTTTTAGGATGGTCTCTATTCTGTCATTAATACCAATTTCTTCTAGCTCTTGCATGTTCTTAGAATTTAGAAACTTGATTATTTCAAGGGGCCCTTCTTCAGGTTTCTTACCACGCTATTCTTTGATCTTTTGGATTTCCCCTTTTGTTGATTTGACTAAATCTTTCTACTCATATATAACCTATATTGATGGCCAAATATCATTGACTGCTTCAATCATATTGGTCCATCATTGTTGTCTGATTTGAGCAATGGGTTCTTTCAATGTTAGATCTTTTTTTAACTTCCTCAACTAATCATTTAATTTGTTTTCTCTTTGTTCTTCATTCTTATGCATTATCTTGGCAAGTTTCCTTTCATATTCAAGGCTTTTAATTTGTTCTTTAAGTTTTTTTATCTCATTATTCTGAATAGACATGTCTTGAATAGTTTTTACCAACTTTCTTGCTTCATCTGAATGTTGTGCTATTGTTGTTGAAGACTCTGTTGCTGAAGTGGTTGATGAAGTGATAGGTGATGTTGTAGCCATGGGGACTGTAGGTGACAGTGATTTAGCTAGTGTGTAAGGTACAACAGTAGTAACTACATGAATCACTGTGACTAGAATTTCTTCTTCTTTATCCTTTTTCTCTTGGACCAACTTGTCCATTTCATTCTCCATTTCCTTTATCTGAGCAGTCAACTGTAAAATGAGATTCGTCATCTCATCTTTTTTATTTGTATCGTGTAAGACTTCCCTGGTTTAAGGATGTTCTGTAGGGGGCAGCTTTAGTTGCTTCTTTAATGCAGCAATGTCTGCATTTTTCTTCTTTATTAATTCTTTTGAAACTTTAACATTTTTAGGATCATATCCTACTTTAATTACTAGCTCTTCCAGGGATTTAATTCTAGTGCCTTTTGCCTGTGAAGATGCTTTTTCAATTTGAGTTGATCTCTGATATTTGCAAAAGTGTTTTGCAGCTTTTGTACACTCATGGCCTTGGTGGTCATTGTAGAATAGTTCATCTCCCCTGCCTGCTTATGAAACTCAATTTGGTCCAAAGGATGAATATCTTGGGCCAAGACTTAAAAATCTGTCTTTTTGTAATCAGAGGATGACTTAAGAGTTTGAACTGTAGGTTGAAGAAATGTCATCTGCATCTTTTTATTCTTATATTCAAAGGCTGAAAGTAGCCTATTCTGGATTCCAGGAGTTTGTTTCACATATTCAGAATATATTTCAGTTTTAATTTCTTCATTTCTGGCTTTGATTTCTTTGTGTCTTTCTTTGATATCCATGTCCTTTTCTGTTGGCTTTTTAGATGAAGAAACTTCCATACTATGTTGCTTCTGAATTAGCTGAGTCTTTGAAGTAGTAGTTTGTTGTTTTTCTTCAATTATTATAGGAGGTGCATTTTTTTTGCTGCTATTTCTATATCAATCACCTCTATTGTTTCCACTTCTTTATTAGCAGGATTTAACTTTGGATTTTTACTGTATCTCAATTTAAACTTGGCCTCTGTTGTAGTCTATGCAGTATAGGATCCTTCCTCTCTGTTTCTCTTTACATTCCTATCTTCTTAGGCTGGAGTTTGAAAAGTTTGACTAGTATCACTTTGCTTCTCTACCTCTACCAAGGTATTATCCAACCATTAATATTGATTGGAGAATTTCTCTATCTCTGGTTTCGTTTCCTGTACATATGGAGGGAGTTTGCACTTAACTCTCATTTTACTTATCACTCCAAAGGGATAATAATACCACAGGAAAATTTTGCTGAACTTAAACTCCTGTAAACATTTTTCAGCCTCAGGACCTGAATCTCTATTGTTACAGATAAAAGGACCAACTTGATTTTTCAATTTGAACTATGTCTTCTTCTTTGCTGCTAAGAAATAATTGCATTTGAATTAAGAATCTTCCTTATGTATTCAAGGGAAAATAGCCTCATAGGGAGGTATTTAGGCAGTTTATATTGAACTAGACTTGATCCATATGCTCTTATTTCAATATGATTTTGGTACAAGTATCAATCACATGTCCTATTATGTTCTGAAAACTGGAGGAATTTCTTAATCTCTTCAGTAACTCCAAGCTGCATGATGTTGTTCAACAAATTTACCATAGGATAAATGAAAGAATCGGTAGAATCTGTATAAGTGAACTCATTGGAGTCTTTCCTTATCAAGGAAGTCCAAAAGATGATTGATTGAGGATTTCCTTCCACATCAAGCTTCTGAAGGCTTATATTAAATTTCTTAGATTAAAAGTATAAGAGCATATGGAATAGGAATGATGAATCCTTCAAAACACCTTTAGAAGGCATTTTGACCAATTGCTCATGGATATTGTCAGCAAGGTCTTGGGAAAAATGAAAAATGGTAGCAGGAGGCTGACCAGTTGTGAAAGTGGACAAAAAACCTAGCACTGCTACATCAACATGTTCATTTGTAAAATAACCAAGAATAAAAGACAACATGGATATGATATGTCTTGTCCTTTCAGGGAATTTTTTAGAAGGGTATAGAGGATTTACCTTGGGAATTTCTACAGAGGATGGTATGAAAGTTTGAAATATCTGGAACCTCTTGGGGAAGTCCAAATTGAGGTATAGTTGAATGAGGGCCTCTATGGATAAAGGGATTTCATCAAGCCTGGGTTGTATCTACAGCATCTGATTAATTGACTCAGCAATAATGGTAAATGAGATTTCTTTTTCAGGGTTTATGATGGCTCTCTGATTAGGGAAGTAGCAGGATTGACAGAGTCTAATCACTTATGAGCACTGAAAGGTATAAGGGACAACATATTTTGGTAAATTCGACTCCCAGATGAAAACTTCATCAGCTTGATGTATGGATTTTTCTTGGCTCCAGCAGTGGAGCTTAAGAAGGTTAAATTTTGTGATTGTATCAATAATTTTGAAGTCTGTATCAGCTAATGGAGCTCTATGTGTACAACAGGGGGTTGTAGGGAATTGATAGGTACAATATTTTTTGAAGCCATTGCTTTGCTTGATTTATCAATTTTATTACTCTTTTGACTTTAGAAACACTGATTTAGGCCTATAGGAGCACCTTTGAAAGTTATAACAGTTTGCAAAAGGATTTGGATAGAACAAGGGCTTATCTTTTATCTACAAAGGTATAAACTTGCTCAATTAACTTAAACTGTAATATATATAATAAAATGCAATCTCAAGACCTTAGAGTTTCTGCAAAAGATGTCTAGGGTCTCTATGAAATGACTGGAAGGCAATGAGGTTTTCTTCAAGTGTACAGAGGCTTAAACTTCTTCAGTTTATTCAATCTTTGTAATTTTAAATAGTTTTGAACCTTAGAATCTATGAAAAGAAAGCTTAGGGTATGTAGAAAAAGATTTTTGGAAGTAACAGGGCTTTCTTGGTCTGCTTAAGGCTCCTAAATGATTTGATTATATCTATTACTTCTTTAGATCAAGGAATATGGTCTTTTCTTTTGAGGAATACCTGGAAAAATGAAGATTTTCTATGCAGGAGGATTTCTGAGGTGGAAGAAATATTTCTAAAGCTCCTGCTGGTATTTATAAGCTTCAATTCGGTTCTGAAATTTTCTTGTAGGAGTAGAGGTCTTGAATTCAGGTGAAAAATCTTGAAATATGGTCGGCAACGAGATCTGGTTGTGTAAAAACTGGTCGGCAGTGCTTCTTTGGTGTAAAATGTAATAGAAAGGATAAAAGAGTGCAAATGGGTGGTTATATACATTTTTTAAACAAACAGTGAATGCATTAATGTGAGGTCATTTCAAATGAATAGGTGGCTTGCGCACTGGGGAGAAAACTTCTCAGTGGTTTTCGTAGGCTCCAGAGGTGGTTTGCTGTATTGTTTTGAATGATTTGATCGAATAGAAAGATGCCACATAGAGGGGAGGGAGAGCCCAAAAAATGTGTTTTCGCAAGGTTTGGGGTGTGTTAACAGTTGGGCAATGAAATGCGAGATAGGGTTTAATAGTCGTTGGATTTGATGAGTGAAGATCGGAAGGCTGAGATGATGCGATGCAGTCACGAGTTCACATGACGTGGGGCCCGATACATAAACTATGTGTTAGGTTCATATGTATTAAAACTAAGCTTTAATACATATAGTCGGGACTCATTATACTATTGGTTAATGTGTGATATGGGTGGGGTTTTATAATATAACTAATGGGATGTGGGTACCTGTAATATTATAACCAATGGGGATAATACATAGTGGGACCGGAATAATATAACATGTGGGTATTTAAACTATAGTTTAAAATAAAAATAATGGATGGGGAATGATATATATAGGAATTAAACAAAATACGGGATTTAAAGGTTTATAATGGAAACTAATACATTATGTTAGATGTTAAAAATGTAATGTAATTGCGGAATGTCAAATACACTAAGTATAGTGTAAAAACTGATATCGGGAGTAGATTTCATCATTTTGGGTCTCGATATATAGATTTAAACATTTTATACTTAGGGTTAAAAAAAATTTTGGGTTTTTTAGGTATTTTTTAATAAAAGGGGAATCAGTAAAGGCCTTTCACTTTTCTTTAAGTAAAATGTGTTTTTAACTTAGGAAAAGGGGTTTTTTGCAAGGGGGAAAAAGGAGAAAAGGATAAAATGAAGTGGAAGAAGGTATTTTTACAAGGGAAATGATTTTGAAGGGAAATTAGTAAATGAAATGTCTAATTATCTGTTATCCATGCTTGTGAGAACTACTTCTGCCTACCCATATGCTACCCTAACATTTTTTCTTCATTTACATGGATGCATTTGAGCTTGCAAACCCTTATTCATTTTTCTTTTAAAACAGCACACTAACTAGTTCTATCCTTATTTCTTCCAAGGGCTCAGACTAAACTGTTGAGCTCCTTATTATTCTCTACCTAACTACTGATATACCAAAATTATACTATTTGGCTAGATCTTTATTCTCTATCTAACAACATGAAATTTAAAGCATGAGAGGTCAAGATTAAGCTATTTGACCTTCATGGATTGTGGCATTTTAACAAGTTGCACACAATCTTTATTTTGCAGTAAAAGTAAATAGTAGTGGCATTTGGATTTGCATCACTTTCATGTTTTATTTTATCTCTTTTTGTTTGGGGTCCATTTTCATATTCTTTTTTATATTTTTTCTTTCAAGTCCTTTGATTTTTATTTTAGGACTTTTACCCTATTTACGTTTTTTTTTTTTTTTTTTTTTTTTTTTTTTCTATCTAATATGGGAAAACAATTCGCAGAAAGCAAAGTATGTACATATTACAAGACTAATCAAAGTCAATTCAAAATTATGAATCCTATTATTATAGGACCCTAATAGTTAGCACATGGATTTGTGTCCCTCTCAGTTGAAAAATCTGGACTTGAGTAATAATCCTATAGGAGACAGTGGTGTAAAAACTCTCATTCCCTATTTCCAAGAGATTTGTGAAAGTAATATATAATGGGTGATGTCAAGACAATAAAAGAAAGAAATCTAGAGTTTTCTCTAGTTTTGGATGCATTTGATTCAACAGTACCTCATCAATTTTCCTTAATGAATTCCAAACTGTCATGTCTGACCTTTAGAACATCAAACCCTATGTAATGGGCACTCGTTACTGCTCTACAGGCCCCACACTCCTATTATGAGGAACTATCGAAAGACTACAAGGCTAAGAAGGATCTATTGGTTGTGGATTCTCCGACACAATCTAATGATGAGGGCATGATTCAAAGAAGCAGATATTGGTGATGGTATTAGTGGTGTGGAGGGCATGCAGGCAATCATGGCTAGAGATTTCTCTATTGCACAATTTCTATTTTTGGAGTGCTTGCTAGTAGTTCATGGACATTGTTGCTATAAGAGGATTGCACAGATGATCTGCTATTTATTTTACAAAAATATATCTTTTTGGCTTACACCCTTCTACTTTGAAAGAGTATACAAGTTTCTCTGTGCAGGCCATATATGATGATTGGTATATGTTGCTTTTCAATGTTATTTTGACGTCACTGCGAGCCATATTTTTGGGTTTTTTTTTTAGAAATATGTTTCATCTGAAGTATGTTTGTGCTGATAAAATATAATAGAAACCTACCCATTACATCTAGAGAATATAAAATTTTAGAAATTTCATTGCTTGAGAGTAAAAGGTGGCTTAAGAAAGCACTTCTAATTGTTCCTGGTTCATCTTCAAAGGAAAAATGCAATATTCTGGAATTGGAAGAGCATGTTACTGAAACTAATAAATTGAGAATTTCTTTTCCCATTATGGTCAATCAAATAAATGTAGCTAACCATAATCATAGAGCTTGGAAAAATTAGGTGCAAAATTTATTTGATTGTAATTTCTTTTCCCATTATGGTCAATCAAATAAATGCAGCTATCCATAATCATAGAGCTTGGGAAAAGTAGGTGCAAACTTTATTTAATTGTCAGTCTACTATTCTTACGTTGCTAGAGTTGCTGAAACTTCAGGAAGTTAGAGAAGTCTAGTATTGTGGAGGATGACATGTTAGGAATGCTTGGTTCAAAAATAGCTGATATTAGCAGACGGGTTTCCACTAAATCTCTGGATATATCAAATTCTTCTTGGAGCTTGCTTTGAGAGTGGAGAAGAAACAACTGTTATTGATGAATTGATGGAGATGTTGAAGAAAAATTAGGCTTTGTTGGGCATTAATAAAAAAATTTCACAACATTTGTTTCACATGGGTTATATTCCAACAATTTTTCATGACACGGAAAATTGAAACTGATTTGCTTGAAGCAGTAGAAAACAAATTGGTTGAGGTTGCTAAGTGTTATCACTCCGTCATATTTCGAAGGCCAAGGAAGAAATTCCAACAGAGGTAACCATAAACCAACATTTTAACTTGGTAGCTAGCCCTACCAAGTCGGAGAGGGCTCTCTCCACAAAACACAACCTAGGAGGCTGAATGGATTAGGATTTTAGGCTAGGTGTGAGTTCAGGGGTTTTGATAATTGATTTTGGTTGGGATGCTGGATGAAAGTATGGTCAAGGGAGCTGGGTCAGAGAAAATGAGATAGTGTTGCAGAGATTCAATGCGGGAAGGTAGTGTTGAGGCCTCAGAATTCCGCTATCGAAACATGGGGGAAAACCACCCATTCCAAACCTTAAAGCAACTCCTTTTCCATTTGGTGTAGTGGCTCCGACTGGGGATAATGGGACTAGTTTCCCAATACGGATGATTTTGAGGGTGTTTTTTGATTATACAACATGCAAATGGATCCTTACAAAAAACATCAACAGATTCATTTGTGAGATCTGAGACTGTCTCATCAACTCTTCTCCTTTTATTTCTCTTGACTGTAGCCTTATGACTAGAATTGTAGAAGATATCAAGTGAAGGAATTTCCTCAATTTTTAAAACTATTTGTTTTGTGGGGTAGGCCAGTATGATCTCTCAATCATGAGTTTCTGGAACTTGTTGTAGTGGATTAACAGTTTCCACGATCTTCTGGGAATGTTCAGGTGTCTGAAAATTAGTAACTTGATCAGCATTGGGATTTGTTTTAGGAGTTTTTATTTCTTCAGAAAAATCATCCCATTCACTACTCAAATTATTTGTTTGGGACTTTTCTGACTGATCAAGTGTGTCATGACTATGTTGAAATTCTTAAGAAGTTGACTCTGTTCAATTACCTTCTCTTTTTTCCTGCATCTCTATCTCTTGGATTACTTGATCAATTATCTTCTCTGGGCTATCCTTTCTGGATTCAAATTCATTTTCAGAATGATCTGAATTGTGAGATTGATGCTTTGATTGACCCGATTCATCCTCAGACATGTATTTTGATTCATTATCCAAGCTGATACTTGGAGTAGGTCTGTTGACATCTTCAATAGTTAACAAGTTGAGAGGAACTCTCTCCAGTCCCTTATTTATGTATATTTGGAAGGATTCCAAATCATCTTGGTTAAGTTGATTGGTTTCAAACTTAATTATATCTTAAACTTTTCCATGTCTTGGATGAGATCATCAAATCTGTCTATTTCCTTTACAAAAGGCTTCATTTTGAGCTCTTTGATGTAGTTTTTAATTGCATCATTTGGATCATACACCCTCTTTGTCATTACTGCCATATTCAATAGATTAATCTTCGAAACCTCCTTGTAAGTATGGCCAATATGAAAAAGTGCAAAAGTACCGCACTGTAAAGGGAAATTAGGCCAAACGACCTTCTTAGCATCTTTTAGTTGTTTAGTAATACCATTAACAAGTTGGTAGGCTATCTCTCTTACAAGTAACTTATCAAGAACATAATATGGTAGGATGTGGGGAGAAGCACAACTCCCAAATACTATGACATATGTAAAATTTTCCTCTACAAACCATCCAACCACAGAAATAATATCTGCACTAACATCTTCGGAAACCCTAGGGGCTTTCTTATTGAATATCATCTGGTGCATAGGTAACATGACTCCATGAATTTTTTTATAAAAATGCAGATGGAAGTCTGAATCCCAAAGGGCTTTGTGGTAAATTTGGATTTGGGTAGGGTCTTGGGTAGTCCATTTCCATCCCATGGTAAGAAAACTAGAAGAAAAGCAGATTGCGTCCATGACATAGGCAGACATAAAAAGGGAGGTATTTGTCTAGATGAAACACTCCTTTTATTCCTATATTCTGTGATATCTTTGGCTAAATTTTCAGATAGGATATTTTCCCAATTCAGAATTAAGGAATTGATGATTGCGTCAATCAGTGGAACCTAATCTACTGAAAACCTAGTGGCATCAGGTTTTGAAAACAATCTACACAACATACCCGCATCATAGCAATAGGGGTAAGGAATTTGGGCAATTGAGTACGTAACGAGTTTATCTCACTTAATTTTTCCCTGGTCTTCCTCCCATTCCTTTATGACTTTCATGAGGTCTAGTTGCTTTGCTCTAAAGCTTTGCAAAAAAGCCTTGTCATATTTCTGTTGCGGGGAGGGTAGATGGTACATTGTTTGTAAATCTTCTGCCCTAAAAGAACCAATATTTTCTCCCTTGGAATCCTTAAAAGTTCTATCTTTTATGTTTAAGTGGTTAATTTCCCACTTAACCATGTCTGTGTAAGGGAGAATTTTTGGCCTTGTGGCTACCCTGTGGATGAATGAACATGCGACGTCAAAATCAGTTGGGTCTGAAGAAACAGATAAGTCTGCTGAAGCAACTTTGTCTATTACTATTGGATTTTCATTTTTGAAAAACTGATACATCGCTTCCCATGAAAAACTGCCGCATTCCTTGTTGTAGGTGGTGTCTAAAAACAAGGGAGACATGTCTGAGTTTTCAGTAGACGACGTTTGAGCAATTTCTTTGCCTTTCTTGTTCGTCTCTATTTTCTTCGTTCTGTTAGTTGGTTTCTTGCTTTCAAGAATATAGAGAAATCATTAAAAATACATGGAACAGAGAGACAAATCCATTGTTAATTTATTTCAAACATGCAAAAATAGATATAAAAATATCAAAAATGATATTAATCATTGATAATCATTTCAAATCAAATCTCTTACACCTTTGCACAAAATAACTATCAATCAAATTACGACGTTAGATCTCGGATTTTGGTTTGATATGGCATAAGTCATTTCACATGCTTGAGTAATTAAATGCCATTAGTTCGCATATCAAAACTTATAACTTTTATTGTTTATGTTTTTTACCCATAAATTCAGTGAAATGCAATCTGCGCAAATCACACATCGCAATTCTTATGCGGTAATGAATTTGCTTTTGGTTAAGTTGTGTGAAATGCGAATTGCGCATTCAAGAAGTCAAGCGACCGTGCTTTATGGGACTTTAGAGCTTTATATTTATTGCTTTGTTGTCTCGTTGGGTCTACGTAATCGCAACTTATGTTGAATTTCTTTATAAGTTTGATTGTTTAAATGAGGTGCGATGCGGTAACAAATTATAACGATGATTGGAGTGTTTGCAAGTTTTAAACATAACTTCGGAAAAAGGCTTAGCGCGTTTTGCAGCCCGCGTGGCTTAATCGATTTAAAGTCTTCTTGGTTGTAAGCTATGTTGTTTTGCGATGCGCACTAAGGAATAAAGTGGAAAAACTCAAAGAAAACTTTATTTCCTAAATTTTTTGTTCTTAAAGATAAAAATAAATTTCCTATTTATTTCTAAAGGGTCCCCATTTATTAAAATAAATGGGGGGTGTTGTATAGAACAAAAATTGGCGATTCACTTGGGAGAACCAATTATCTCTAACTAACTTTTTGAAATTTATAAAACTTTTTGAAATAAAAATAGTTGCAGGAATGAATTTCAAACAAATAATATCTTACTAAGTAATGAAATCTCTCTTGATTATAATTCATAGGAATCCCTCTTTTAAAAATATAAGTATGAGAATCTATATCAGTATTTACTTAGTTCAAAAAGATAAAGTAGGTGCTCTCACAGATCAACTTTATAAACATTTACTCTTTTATCACAGGTAGAGCCTCTTAATTCCAATAAGCAATTTAAGCTTTTGGCAGGGTTACCTTTTACCCAGCAATGATTCATTGTCCCATCCAATGTTTCTTACAATTTCCAAAAATAAATTCTAACTTTTTAAAACTTTTCTTTTGTATCATATTTTATTTACTTAAAAGTCATTGTCTTGGCTTGGTAACCAAATGATGATAATGCCATTCACTAGTTGTAATTACACTAATCAAGTTGGCTCTTGATGGGACACCTTGTCCTCTTGATATAATCGCAATTAATTACCCTATTTTGGTAGGCAGTATTGGTAATGTCAGTTCAACTATTTCCCTATGAACATGGTAAACAAGCTCGTGATGAGAATTTTTATCTTTTACTTTTTTTCTAGTTATAATATTTTTTTTTTGAATTTCTTTCAAAAATTAATAAGTTTTCCCAGATGGGGTGAATCATTGGTCCTTTTGAGGATTCTGGATGATAAGGTTGAGTTTTATATTGTTTTTCTGTAAAAGAGTCTTTACTATGTTAAAGATTCTTTTCTTGACTGATAACATAATAACCATGCTATATAAGGATGAGAGTTTTTCAGAGAATAAACAATTTCAATGAAATTGCATCTTTCAATAAAAATAAAATCTATTTTTATTTCAAATCTTTCAATTCTTTCCTTATCACTTCTTATTTCTATAAGCGATAAATAAAAAAGGATCATCTGAGATTTTATTTTAAAAAGCCAAAAATTTATACTAAGCAACTTTTATTTTTCTAAGGAAAAGAAAAAGACATTAGTATACAAGGAATAGAAGGGGTTACAACCTATGAAAAGAGTTTTTTCAAAATATGCCCATTAATAGGCAAATAATCTCTTTTGCCTGATCGATCTTGCAATAAGAATGTTGATGGGCCTATTTCTTCAATTATTTGAAATGGTCCTTTCCAGAGTTTTTGAAACTGCGTGTGTTTACCTTTTTCCTGATGCGCTTTGTCCCATTTCAATACCAGATCACCAATTTGAAATTTTTTTGGAGTAACAGAAGTTGAATAAAATGAGGCTTTTACTATCTGTTGATGATGTGCACGAGTATGTTTAGCTTTTTCTCTTTCTTCTTCTAACTTAAGAATTTGACACTATCTAAGTTGTAAATAAGAAGCAGGAGATTCATTAATAAATTGTACTAAGGAAAGAGAGGGAATAACTACATTGGTAGGAAGTACAACTTCTTTTCCATAAAAAATATTGAATGGATATGTGCCAATAGAAGCTTTCTGTGTTATTCGATTTGCCCAAAGAGCAAAGATTAATGACTTGTGCCAATTTTGTTGGTTTTGATCAACAATTCTTTTGATTGTTCTAATCAAGTTCTTGTTTGTAGATTCTGCTAAACCATTTCCTCGAGGGTAATAATTTGCAGAATACTTAAGTTTAAAACCTCTTTTGATTGCAAATTCCATCATAGCATTTCCTAAGAAGTAAGATGCATTATCAAACATTAAAGCAGTAGGTAAGCCAAACCTAGTTATGATATTTTGGCCGATGAAATCAATGATATTCTCAGAGTTGGCCACCTTAATGGAATTGCTTGCACCCATTTGGTAAAGTAATCTATAGCTGTGAGAATATATCTATGTTGTTTGGAAGAGTTAGGAACAATCTCACTGATTATATCTAATCTCCATTGCTCAAATGGTTGTTTTATATTGACTCGATGTAATGGGAATGCTGGCTTCCTTTGTCTTCCAGATGAAATTTGACACACTTTGCATTTTCTTTCATATTCATGAGACTATTTGAAAAGTGTAGGCCAATAGTAACCTGCATGCAGGATTTTGTGTGTTGTCGTATTTCCTCCAAAATGTCCTCCACCTGGTCCATCATGGAGTTCCTGTAAGACTTTCTCTGCTTCAGATTTTTATAAGCATCTTAGTAGTATAGAATCAAAATTTCTCCTAAACAATACATCGTTGATTAATTCGTATTGCTTGGCCTTTAATCTCAAAGCCCATTTTGTTTTGTAACTGAGTTTATTCAGAGCATATCCATTCTTCAAATAAAATATGAGATCAATGTATTGAGATTGTGCATCGTTGAGGCTTACCTATGATATTTGCACATTGTTACCTGAATCTTCTTCTGATGATAAATGGGATGCTCCTGTAAGCGGTAACCCAGTTAGCCCTTTTCTCTCCTAATTCTCTTTGCATCAATATTTGTCTCACTGCAAAGAATGGAACTATGATTTTGGTGTGAGTTTTTAGGAGAAATGGCCTGAAATGTTTTATAGCCTTAAAGACAGAAAATGTTTGCTTTTCGACAGATGTATAATTCAGTTCTGCACCTTGCAAATTGGAATTGAAAAATAATATTGGTGCTTCAATTTGTTGGTCATTAAGCTATGTTAAAACAACAACGTATGATGTATCTGATGAAAAACTATATAAAGTAAAAGGATTAAGAAAATTGGGGGTAGTTAGGAATGGAGCATTGACAATGGATTGTTTAATCAAATCAAATGCTTCTCTTTCATTATGTCCCCATTTAAAGACTGGATTTTTCTTAATCATGTTCTGTAATGGTAAAACTATTTGTGAAAAGTCAGGGAAAAACCTTTTAACAAAATTAATTTGCCAAGAAACGACTGCATAGCTTTCTTGTTATGAGGGAAAGGATTTCTTTTAATTTATTCAATTCTTTCAGGATCAATATAGATTCCTCTTTTGGACACAATGAATCTTAAATTTTTTCCTTCATCTAATGAAAAAAATGATTTCTTTGGGTTTAAGGAGATGCCATACCTTTTACAACGCTCAAAGACTTGTTTTAGGTCATTCACATGATTGGTTACTTGTTTAGAAAATACTGTAATATCATCTAGATAAATAACCACTTTTTTATTTATGAGCCCCCTAAAAGCTATGTCCATAGCTCTCTGAAAAGTGGCATCTGCATTAATTAATCCAAATGGCATCTTTTGATAGGCGTAAGTTCCCCACTTAGTCCTGAACGTATTTTTCAATCTGTCAGTTAGATGTACGAGAATTTGGTTATATCCCGAGAATCCATCTAGAAAGGACATAAGTTCAAAACCAACTAATATTTGCAGTACTTATTCCATGGTTGGTAATGGAAATTTGTCCTTCTGACAAGCTTTGTTTAAATTCCTAAAATGAATGGAGACTCTAGTATCGTCATTCTTCTTCCTGACAGGTACCAAATTTGACACCCATTTAGAATGCCTCAATGGAAAGATGATTTTTTCCTTGAGGAGTTTGTTTAGTTCTGTTTTGATTTCATTTTCCAGATTTGGATGAATCTTCCTCAATTTCTGCTGTATAGGTTTTTCTTTTGAGATCATAGGAATTATGTGTTGAATCACAAAAGTGTCATATGTTTTAAGATCAGTGTAATCCCAAGCAAATACACTTTTGTACATTCTAAACAATCTGATAAATGATAATCTTTCTTCGGAAGATAGATCAAGACCTAGATTGACATTTTGAGGTTTTTCGTCAGTTCCTAGATTTACTAACTCAAATCTTAAGGTAGAGCTTTGAATTTTTGAGTTAGTAACTCTTTTAAACCTATCTTTCAGATCATATAGGTCTTCTAACTTGAAAACGGATTTAGGAATAGGATTTTCATCTTGTTCTTTCATAAGCTGACTGTCATGTTCATTTTCATCCAAAATTTGACTATCATAAGATCCTTCAGATGTCAAGAAATCTATGATATTTGAATCATTATTGAATACCATCCAATTGGTAACATTATTAGGAATAGATGGTCTAAAAATTAATTCAATAGAAAATATATCGGGACTAAACTCTTGAGATGGAATTAACTTTGATGCTACATTAGCCAGTAGATCTGCACTAGCATTCTGCATTCTAGGTACAAAAGAAATTTTTAAGGCTAAGAAATGAATGGTTAATTCTTGGACTAATGATTGGTAATGCTTTAAATGTCCAGAATTACAATGAATGGTATCTCTTACCTGTCTGACAATGATTTCTAAATCTCCTAGGACTTTCAGATATTTGATATTAAGATCAATGGCTTTGTACAAACCTTGAACTAATGCTTCGTATTCAGCTACATTGTTTGTACAATTGAATTCTAATCTGTAGGATAACATGATATTTTCTCCTTCTAGGTTTATTAAAATACAGCCTGCGCTTGCACCATCTTCATATTTAGAACCGTCAAATAAAGAGTCCAAAATAAAGAATTAACTATTGTTCTATCTACAAAAATTATATTTGGAACTATTTGGCCTCTGAGAAACAACTGAATTATCAAAGAAAGGTGATGGTTGAGCATTGAAATTTCCCAAAAACAACCCTGCTGAGTAGTTTCCAATAATGTTATTATTGAATTCTACTAGCTCATTTACTCCTTCAAGATCAGTGATTGTATGCTTCATGAACTTTTCACGGTCTACCCGAATTTGATTTGACTTTCCATTATATGGTAGGCACATATGCAACCAGTCTGTTACGAAATGACCATGAATTTTTTCAGACTAGTCTCGGCTTAGAACTAAGCTGTAAAATTCAGGAATATCAACCACCAATATATCAATTATTTGAGTAATCTTGGGATTTGATGAAAATCTGATGGAAACATAATTTATTTCTCCTACCACCTCTACTCTGGTTCTATCAAGTTGTATTATATGAACAGGGGAACTCTGAGGAATTATGTTCAACTTAGCATAGACTGATGTTGGCATTATATTAGAGGAAGCCCCTGAGTCTATTAAACAATTATGAACTTTTTTGTTATAGATGTCATAGGTTAAGAGAAACGGAGGAGTATGAGAGATGGATCGATCACCTATCATAATCAAGTCTGTAGAATCTATTTTAGTTGAAGGGGAAGGTGGCTTACCCATTTCATTAGCATCTTGCACTATTACTAGAGCACGAACCACATTTAAGTCTCTAAGTAAGATTTTATGTTGCTGCTTCAATTTAGTAAGCTCATGAATTGAAACGTTGGCCCTAGTTTTCTTCATATCTTCAACTACATTATACTCAATAGTGTCTGAGAGTACCATTGTCTTAGATGTAGGTGGAGTATCTGAAGTAACGAGACTTGTTTGTGTAGCCTTTGAAATAGAATTTTTGCTTACTGATTTATCCTTAGTAGGAGTTGAAATCTTTTGTTGTTGATTTGGATGTGTTGCTTCAATAGTATTTTTTCTCCTTGTGCTCACAAGTAAAGCTTCATGTTATTCTTCATTTGGTAGGATGAAATCCAACATTCCATTTAGTTCAACAACTTCTTCTTCGTCATCTTCTTTTTCCTCTATTTTCTCTTCCTCTATATCTTGATTAGATTCAACATTAGATATGATATTTGGAGGTTGAGTATTAGAGGACTTTCCTTTCTTAAAGTTTCTTAAAGTATTTTTTGAGCTAGAATTTTCAGTGACTTGTTGCTTGATATCTACCATCTCGTTTGTCATAGTCTTCAAAACTTTTTGTAGACCTTCTACGTCAAAAGGGTCTTTTGGAATTTTCTTTTTAGAATCATCTTTGAAAGATACCTTCTTTGATTTTCGATCCTCTTGAGAATTATTTTTCTCAAGAGTTGTTATGCGTTTCTCTACAGATAGAGATTCTTTCTTGTTTTCCGCAAGTGTTGGAAGTTTTTCTCTATCAACAAAAATAGATATATTGGATGGAAGAGATGAAATATACCACTCAATTTGAACTTTTGCACCAGGAACTGTTGTAGCAAGAATTTTATTGATTAATTTATTAAATCTTGAATTGAAATCTTTTATCTTCTCACTTGTTTTAGCTTTTAGATTTTCCAAATCATTGATGAGCATAGCAGTGGTCCTGTAATCCCCAAACTTAGCTAGAAATTGTTCTTCGAACATATTCTCGGTAGTTATAGAGCAGGTAGGCAGTGAAAAACACTAGGAACCTACGGATACTTTTAAAGTATATGGAAATAATATTACAATGTAATCCTCTTCAACTACTCCATTTATATTGACAACTAACATAAAATTGTGAATGTGTTCTTCTACCGGAAGGCCATCATCAGGATTGAATTTAGGTAACCATCTTTCGGGTGATTTTGGTAGAGCATGAAGAGGAGCGGGCATATTTATGACCCCTGGATTGTTCCATGGATTGCCTACCATTGGATTTTGAATAGCTTGGATGGGTGGAGTTTGAGTTGAAGAAGAGGCAGGCTGAGTGCTAAGACTAGTGGAAGGGATAGTAGTTTGAGTACTGTAACTAGTCAAAGGAACATTGATTGTTGGAATGGAAGTTGTGGAAGTGAGCGGAGGTAATGGAGGTGAATGGGATAAGATCTCGCTGGCGACTGACTTTGATTAAGTCCTCTTTAGTCTCTTTCGAGTAATATCGATGGGAAATTCAAAAGGAAGAGTTACTGTCTTTTGACTTTCTGATCGAGTTAATATTCTTCGAGGTTATAAAGAAGACAAAATACTGATGTTCGATATTTGAGAAGATTCAGGATTTTCAGTAAAAATGGATACTCTCTCTAACTTTTCTATCAAAGACTGAAATTCTGGAGAAGCTTGATGGGAATCAGGAGATAGTATGGGTTGAGTATCACTAGGAGACTTATGAGAAGGATGATCAACTACAGATTTTAAATATGAGGATCTAGATAATTTTTTGGAAGTTGATGGGGATCTAGAGGGAGAGAGACTCTTAGATTGACCTTTAGATTGATCAGATATTTTTGCCATTCACAAGGTCCTCCTTCTAGCGCCATAATGTTTAGGCCTCGTAATTCCACTGCCAAAACATGGGGGAAAACCACCCGGTCCGGACCTTAAAGAAGCTCCTTTTCCGTTTGGTGTAGTGGCTACAACTGGGGATAATGAGACCAGTTTCCCAATAAGGATGATTTTGAGGGTGTGTTTTGATTATACAACATGAAAATGGAGAATGATTTTAACCTATCATATGCATCTATCTAAACTATTTATTCTACTATATACCCGGGGTGTTTCTTCCTTTATGCGATCTAATGAGATATCCTTCAACTGTTAGTAATATAGATCATTTAGCAGTTGAAAGAGATGAAACTTATGTAAGATGATTATTCTAACAAAATAGTTGGACTAGAATAATTGTGAAAAATATATCACATTTATATGTGTGATTATATATTTAATAAGAAATCATAGACAAATATTAGAAAAGAAGTGCATGTAACATTCATCTATAATAATGTTTCAAATATATAATGCAATAAAATATCACTGTCAATCTATAAAGCAATACTTAATACAAGTGAATAGAAGTACCATATGTACGAAGTTCTACTCGTGTAAGCTGACAGTAATTGACCTGCTCCTCTTCACTTTCAAGCAATTTAAAGAGTACAATAGTGCTTCATGAGTTAAACAACTTTAATTGTCAAAAGATAACAGATGTGTTCCATTAATTCATGAAAGCATTCACAAACTTACAATAGTGCATTCTTTGCAAATGTTTTTGACAAATTTCTGGACCCTTCCCTAAATGCATGAGAGGGGTTTAGATACTAAACTAACTATGTCCTAAAATAGATTATTACAAAAATATAGAGGACGTTTCAAACAACCATCCTCGTAAGACTAACTTAAACTACAATCTAGGAAAAAAAAAGTAACAATATGATTTATGAATTCTGCCCTTTCTTTTGGATTTGGTCACGAAGTTGACAAATA
The DNA here is from genome assembly GCA_034641835.2 of Pinus albicaulis. Taxonomy (NCBI): domain Eukaryota; kingdom Viridiplantae; phylum Streptophyta; class Pinopsida; order Pinales; family Pinaceae; genus Pinus; species Pinus albicaulis. The sequence goes on from CM076579.1 coordinate 1,349,137,541, forward strand.
TCCAGCATGGGCTTGAGCTGAGCTGGCTGTGAAATTCTCGATCTCATATGTCTCTTGAATACTGCGTTTGAAAGTATTGGTTGTGATCTTCTTGTTGAATCTGTTAAAAGACTACAGGATCTGGTATTGATGATAAGGTTTGATCAAAAAATTCCAATAATTTTCTTGATCAAAATTATTTACCTTTTTAATTATTTCATCTCGTGTGTCTGCCTTTTGCTGCCACTGTGATTCTCGCTGTTTGACTTCTGAGAACACTTCAGACGTGTACTCTTTGATAAGTTCTACTTTAACCAGTTGTTCACATACAGATTCAATAATTACCTTTGAAAATCTTGATGTTTTTTATGCTGCTTTCTCTGCATGCTTTATTTGTGCTTCCCAATCTTTGAATAGGATCTCCTCGTGGAACTTATCTACCTGGGGTAGGTTAGCTTCCTTTCCTGAGTCTGATGCTTGCCATTGAATGTGTTCACTGATTTTCTTCTCTAGCTTCTCACATTCAAGTTTCTGGATAGCTACTTGCTAGATCAATATTTCATTTGAGTCACAATAAGAGTCAATAATAGAAGCTTGTTGGCAAAATACTTCCTGTTTTTGCTTTAAATTAACATTTACATCCAATGCTTCTTTTATGAATTGCTCTAATTGCGATTGAATTTGTAACCTGGTCATTGTTGCTTCCAGTTGTGCTTGATTTTTTAGTGATTTCTGCTTGATGATGTAATTTAAGCTTTTCAAAATCCTTTTGAAATTAGGCCAACTTTGATTTCATTTGCTCGTTGGAGTTAGATTTTTATTCATCTAACAGTATTTCTAGTTCTTGTATTTTGTCTTCATTATGCTTCAACAACATTTTAACCTTAGTAGCTTTATCAACAGTGGCAGTAGCATATGCCCGTGCATACTGTGATAATTTAGTTAAATGTTCAGTAGGATCAGCTAAGAAATCCTTCCACAAAACGTCTACAGATTCATCTGTGAGGTTTGAGACTATTTCATCAGTTCTTCTCCTTTTATTTCTCTTGACTACAGCCTTATAAATAAGACTGTAGAAGATATCCAACGAAGGAATTTATTCAACATGTAAAACTATTTGTTCTGTAGGGTAGGCCAGTATGATCTCTCGATCATGAGTTTCTAGAACTTGTTGTAGTGGATTAACAGTTTCCACTATCTTCTGGGAATGTTCAAGTGTCTGAAAACTAGTAACTTGATTAGCATTGGGATTGGTTTTAGGATTTTTTATTTCTTCAGAAAAATCATCCCATTCACTACTCAAATTCTTTGTTTGGGACTTTTCTTACTGATCAAGTGTGTCATGACTGTGCTGTACTTCTTGAGAAGTTGACTCTATTCCATTACCTTCTCTTTTTTCCTGCATCTCTATCTCTTGGATTACTTGATCAATTATCTTCTCTGGGCTATCCTTTTTGGATTCGGATTCATTTTTAGAATGATCTAAATTGTGAGATTGATGCTCTGATTGACTCAATTCATCCTCAAGCATGTCTTTTGCTTCATTATCCAAGCTGATACTTGGAGTAGGTCTATTGAAATATTCAATAGTTAACAAGTTGAGAGGAAATCTCTCCAGTCTCTTATTTCTGTATATTTGGAAGGCTTCCAAATCATCTTGGTTAGGTTGACTAACTGCAAAATTGATTATATCTAAAAAAATTTCCATGCCTTGGAAGAGATCATCAAATCCATCTATTTCCTTTACAAAAGGCTTCATTTTGAGCTTTGTGATGTAGTTTTTAATTACATCATTTGGATCATACAACCTCTTTGGAATTAGTGCCAAATTCAATAGATTAATCTTTGAAACCTCCTTGTAGGTATGGCCAATATCAAAAGTGCAAAAGTACCGCACTATAAAGGGAAATTAGGCCAAACAGCCTTCTTAGCATCTTTCAGTAGTTTAGTAATACCATTAACAAGCTAGTAGGCTATCTCTCTTGCAAGTAACTTATCAGGAACATAATATGGTAGGACGTGGGGAGAAGCATAACTCCCAAATACTCTGACATATCTAAAATTCTCCTCTGTAAACCATCTAGCCACAGAAAGAATATCTGCACTAGTCTCTTCGGAAACCCTAGGGGATTTCTTATTGAATATCATCTGGTGCATAGGTAACATGACTCCATGACAAATTTTATAAAAATGCAGATGGAAGTCTGAATGCCAAAGGGCTCTGTGGTAAATATGGATTGGGGTAGGGTCTTGGGTAGTCCATTTCCATCCCATGGTAAGAAAACTAGAAGAAAATCAGATTGTGTCCATGACATAGGCAGACATAAATAAGGGAGGTATTTCTCTAGATGAAACACTCCTTTTATTCCTATATTCTCTGATATGTTTGGCTAAATTGTCAGATAAAATATTCTCCCAATTCAGAATTAAGGAATTGATGATTGCGTCAATCAATGGAACCCAATCTACTGAAAACCTAGAGGCATCAGGTTTTGAAAACAATCTACACAACATACCGGCAGCATAGCAATAGGGGTAAGGAATTTGGGAAATTGAGTACGTACCGAGTTTATCTCGCTTAATTTTTCCCTAGTCTTCCTTCCATTCATTTATGACTTTCATGAGGTCTGGTTGCTCTGCTCTAAAGCTTTGCAAAAAAGCCTTGTCATATTTCTGTTGTGGGGAGGATAGATGGTACATTATTTGTAAATCTTCTACCCTGAAAGAACCAATATTTTATCCCTTGGAATCTTTAAAAGTTATATCTTCTATGTTTAAGTGGTTAATTTCCCACTTAACCATGTCTCGTATGGGAGAACTGCCTTGGTGTACCACCAGAATGAACGAACACAGCAACGTAAAACTACGAGTTTGAAGATTGACACAGGTCACCCAAGCAAAATTTATTCATCACTATTGGATTTTCATTTTCGAAAAACTAATACATTTCTTCCCATGACAAACTATCGCATTCCTTGTTGCACTTGGTGTTTGAAAATAAGGGAGAAATGTCTGAATCTTCAGTAGACGGTGTTTGAGCAATCTCTTTTCCTTTCTTTTTCGTCTCTATTTTCTTCGTTCTGTTAGTTGGTTTCCTGATTTCAAGTATACAGAATAATCATTAGAAATATATGGAACAAAGAGACAAATCCGTCGTTAATTTATTTCAAACATAAAAAAATAGATATGAGTCTATCAAATATGATATTAATCATCGATAATGATTTCAAAATCAAATCTCTTACACCTTTGCACGAAATAGCTATCAATCAATTTAAGTCGTTAGATCTCGGATTTCGGCTTGATTTGACATAATTCATTTTGCTTGCTTGAGTAATTAAATGCCATTCATTCACATATCGCATCATATAAATTTTACTGCTGGTGATGTTTACCCATAAATTTTGCGAAATGCGATCTGCGCAAATCGTACATCGCAACTTTTATGCGGTAATGAATTTGATTTTGGTTAAGTTGTGCGAAATGCAAATTGCACATTCAAGAAGTCAAGCAGCCGCGCTTTATAGGAATTTAGAGCTTTATGTTTATTTCTTTGTTGGCTCATTAGGTCCGCGTAATCGCAATTTATGCCGAATTGCTTTATAAGTTTGATTGTTTAAAATGAGGTGCGATGCGAAAAAGAAAATATAACAGTGATTGAAGTGTTTGCAAGTATTAAACATAACTTCAGAAAAAGGCTTAGCGCATTTCATAGCTCGCATGACTTAACAGATTTAAGGTATTTTTGGTTGTAAGCTATGCGGTTTGCGATGTGCACTAAGGAATAAAGTGGAAAAACTAAAACAAGACTTTATTTCCTGAAGTTTTTTGTTTTAAAGCTAAAAATAAATTTCCTATTTATTTCTAAAGGGTCCCCATTTATTAAAATAAATGGGGGGTGTTGTCTAGCACAACACAAAGTTATGTCCCGGGGAAGTTGATATACCAATTTACCCAAATGGGGCCTATAGTTTGGGTGCTTCCTCTCCTAGGGTTAGGCTTTTGGATGTTTAGGTTTTTGCATTGTTTATCAATAATAAATAGGCCTTCGAGTCTCATTTAAACACAGTTCAGAGGCATGTAGCCACCACATATCTTCTTAGAGATAAGCTACCTTTTCCCGAGCTAGTTTATTTCCACTATATCTATAAGCTTATTTCAATTATTTGATATTAATGAAATGAAGGATATTTTATGCTCCATCTTTGTGTTTATGTTTTTTTCTAAATGTATTCACATTCTTGCATAAATCTGGGTTAGTGGTATCATAATGGTCTCGTCTTTCTCGATCTTTCTTTGCATGTCCCATACGAGATCGAGGTATAAGGAATTAGGGCTTGATCTAGTTGAACCTTTGCAAGATCAGCCTCACAAACCCTGACAACCTCCCATGGCGGAGGAAAATAAAGATAAGGGAGCATGAGATCCTATCAAAATATTGCTCGAGGAGGCCCTAAAGAAACAAAGGAACGCGATGATGGATAAATTTTCCTAGATCCTTCGACGGCTATATATCCACTGACGACGCATCTTCATACAACAACCACTTTGGAGGTGCCACTCCTTTTAAGGTACAATTTAACTTCAACATTCCCATATTTGAGGGCAAAATAGATGTAGACACTGTAGATTGATGGAAGAATCTTTTAGAAGGATATTTTTCGGTTCATGATTTTCCAATCAGGAAAATATTACTTTTGCACTCCTCAAAGGTGCCCCCCATGTCAAGGATTGGTGGGAAACCTACTGTGAGCAAAAGGAATAGGGGAATCCTCCTTGTTCTTGTCCACACCCACTTGGAATTATTTCCAAGATTCCATCAAGAAACAATACTACCATGTGGGGAGCTATGAGAAGAAGTACATACAATGGACTACGTTGCGACAACAAAGGGATCAAGATGTGCATGAGCTGACGAATATGTTCCATACCTTGAGAAAAAATTTAGGTATCAAAGAATCAAAGAAACATTTGGTGTTGAAGTACCGCAATTGTATGCACATATACATCCAGGAGGAAATGGAGTTCCTCGACATATCCTCACTTGGTGCAACATACCTATATGCTGCCAAGATTGAGCAGAAATTCAAGGAGTAGAAGCGAGACATTGGATATATGAATCATAAGCAAGGGAAAGGTGCCCCCAAACCGTAGAACAAAGGACAAGGCCAAGGCGGGGTGGTCCAGGACAACCCATCGAAGCCGTAAGCGAAGAAAAACACCACAAAGCCAAAGAAGGACACGAGAAAGTGGTGTGAGTTCCATAAGAGCTCCAATCACAACAAAAATGACTGTTGGGCCAAGCAGTCACTGGTGTCCAAGCTGAAGGCTTCTGAATCAGATGCATGTTCTGACTCTAAGTGAGAACCCAACAAGGGTAGTGAAAAAGGGAAGCAGATTATGGATACAGAGCCTAGTGCCACTGTTGCCACCACCAAGATCCAGAAGGAAGAATCCAAAGATCTAGAGGAGGGGGAGTGCCTCTTCCATTCACAAATGTGGGTGAAGGGTTCCTCGCTGCAGTTCATTGTCGACAGCGGGAGCCAAAAGAACCTCATTTCAGCATAGGTCGTGAAGCAGCTGGCCTGCCGATCACAACACACCCACAAACATACACCATCGGGTGGATTCACCAAGGAAAAAATCTCTGTGTCAGCCTACAATGTTGCCTTCCCTACATCATCAAGCCCTTCATAGATGAGGTATTATGTGTTGTTGCTCCTTTTGAAGTTTGTGATGTATTATTAGGCTAACCATACTTATGGAAGCATCATGTTGTGTATGATTCTCGGCCTTGTGCTCTTATTGTTACTTTGATCCAAGTGGATATTGGTGACCACCCGCCTATTTCACTTGGGGCCCCACCATTGTATCTTTCAGGTTTGGCACCACTTACTATTTTTAGCAGTTTTTAGGGTCCTGAACTTTCGAAGCCGTTTTGAGGCCCTAAATGACGTTTGTTGGGCATCTCTTCTCGGGATAATATGATTTTATTCTAGAATTGATATTTGCATTTAGCAGTTGTAGTCCTTGGATAGATATTTCTAATGATGTATCATGTGTGTCAAACCGAGATAGTATGTTGAAGTTACGTCCCTGGGAAGTTGAAACACCAATTTACCTAAATGGGGCCCATAGTTTTGGCGCTTCATCTCCTAGGGTTAGGTTTTTGGATGTTTAGGGTTTCCCATTGTTTCTCAATAATAAATAGGCCCTCGAACCTCATTGTAACATGGTTAAGAGACCTGTAGCTGCCACATATCTTCTTAGAGATAAGCTACCAACACCCTAGCTAGTTTATTTCCATTCTCTCTGTAAGAAAATTTCAGTTCTTTGATATTAATGAAATGAAGTATTATTTCTGTTGCATCTTTGTATTTATGGTTACATGTGTATTTTGTTGCGTTCCTACATAAATCCAGATCATACTTTGGGTAAAAAGTTGTACAAGATATTGGAGGTAACACCGCCTACCCCCATCTCTTTGATCATTGCAAAGTAATGCATTAAGCTCATTTAAAAAATCGGGATTTTTTTTCCTTATGATTTTCCGTCAGGGTAAGAATAAGATTGTGGCCACGGCCTATAAACAGGGCTCCTCCGCAAAAACACAACAGATGGACAAGGCCATGGAGGAGTACAAGGACATCTTCACCTCACCTGTAGGGGTGCCTCTACACTGTTAGGTGAAGCACTCCATCGATCTAAACCCAGGCACGTCGCTACCCAATGGACCAATCTATCGGCACTTTTTTCTGGAGAACGAAAAAATATAGAGGCGGATTTAGGAGCTGCTGCAGAAAGGCCACATCAGGCCGATTTAATCGCCCTGTGGGAGCCCGATCATGTTGGTGCAAAAGAAGGATGGGACTTGGAGACTCTATATTGACTATCAAGCACTGAACAAGATCACTATCTAGAATAGGTATATTATCCCATGTATTGATGACCTTCTGGACCAACTCAAGGGGGCCAAATATTTCAGCAAGATTTACTTGAAGTTTGATTATCACCAGGTAGCAATCTAACCCTCTGGTGTGTGGAAGACTGCCTTCAAATCCAAGACGATCTTTTTGAATGGTTTTTCATGCCTTTCGGGTTGACGAATGCTCTTGAAACCTTCATGAGGTTGATGGACGACATCTTGTGGCCATTAACCAAATCATTCGTGGTGGTGTATTTGGATGACATATTGATTTTCAACTAGAGTTGGGAAGAGAACCTCCACTACATTCGACAGGTCCTCCAAACGTTGTGGAAACACAAGTTGTGTGCCAATTTGCAGAAATGCACTTTTGGAATGAACTAGGTTCAATATCTGGGATACATTATTGATGAGAGGGGGGTGCATGTGGACCCAGCCAAGATCCAGGCCATTTGGGATTGGCCAACCCCAACCACTCTAATAGAGCTCCACATCTTTCTGGATCTTGCCAATTTCTACCGTAGGTTCATGTTGGGGTTCTCTCATATCACTTGGCCTTTGAGTCACGTCACCAATAGAGAAGCAGAATAAAATTTCTTTATGTCTGAATCTCAAAAGAAGGCATTCGCAGAGTTTAAGCATTGCCTCTGCTCTACATCAGTGTTCACATTAAGAGACTTGCAACAACCATTTGAGATCGAGACAAATTCCTCTAATTATACTATTCGTGTAGTACTTAATCAGCAGGGGCATCCAGTGGCATATCACAGTGAGACACTTTCAGACATAGTCTGAAAGTATCCCACCTATGACAAAGAGATGTATTCCATTGTGCAAGCCTGCTGACAATGGAAGCATTAAATTTTGGGGAAGGAAAAAATCATCCACACAGATCACCAACCTCAACAGTTCATACAGACTGAAAGACATTCTTTTTTTTTTGGGTGTTTTTTCATGTTTTTTGAGAGTTTTTGGGCTAGAGTTCCCGTTTTGAGGTCATGTTACCTATTTCATCGGTAACAATGTTAAATTTGATGATGTCATCAAATCTTATTTTATTATTTCCAATATTATTTTATAATTTCCTTAGGAGGCCCATTTTAGACCTCAAAATTTCCCTAATGACCCTCCTATTCCACTGGGGGCCCCACCATTGTCTCTTTCAATTTTTTTTTTCACAACTTCCTATTTTTAGCAGTTTTTCGGGTCTTGAACTTTCATAGCCATTTTGAGGCCCCAAACGGAGATAGTATGCCGAAGTTACATCCCCGGGAAGTTGAAACATCAATTTACCCAAATGAGGCCCATAGTTTTGGCACTTCATCTCCTAGGGTTAGGTTTTGGACGTTTAGATTTCTCCATTGTTTCTCCATAATAAATAGGCCCTCGAGCCTCATTCTAACACAGTTCAGAGGTCTGTAGCTGCCACATCTCTTCTCAGAGATTTGCTACCAACACCCTAGCTATTTTAATTCTATCATGTTTGTAATCATATTTCTGTGATTTGATATTTTAATGAAATGAAGCCTTATTTCCGCTGTATTTATATGTTTATGGTTATTTCTGTATTCTGTTGCGTTCCTGCATAAATCCGGATCAGTGGTATCAGAGGGGTCTGCTTTTACTCGATCTTCTTTGCATGTCACCAACGAGGTCGGGGTATAAGGAGTTAGGGCTCGATCTAGTGGAACCTTTGTAAGATCAGCCTCGCAAACCTTGACAAACGCCCATGGGGGACGAAAATAAAGATGAGGGAGTAGGAGATCCTATCAAAATATTTCTTGAGGAGGCCCTCAAAAAACAAAGGAACACGATGATGGATAACTTTGCCTAGATCCTTCAACGACTGCCCACCGGCAGCACATCTGCATCCAGCAGCCACTCTGGAGGCACGAATCCCTTTATGCAAGTGGCAAATCCCGAATTCTATATTTGGCAAAACAACATGTATGCTCGAGACAGACAGCTCGACCATTAGAAGATATTTCTGCCTTCAATTTTTCACCTAGAAGATTATTTTTCACTCTTCAAAAGCCATAGCCTCCCTATGTCAAAGACTGTAAACCCATCAGAGGGAAAAGAATGAGATAAACCCCTCTGTGTTCTTGGGTCACTCACTTGGAACTTTTTCTGGATGCCATCATGAACAACAGCTGACCTGGTGGGGTTTGTAAGACTACACACACATGGGACCACGCCGTGGTAATGGCAGACCAGAAGTGCATGAGCCAACGAATTTGTTCACTCCCGCGTACGTGTTGGTGCATCAAAGATTCGCAGAAAAATTTGGTGCTAAAGTATCGTGGTTGTCTACATAGATACATTCAGGAGGAAATGGAGTTCCTCGACATCTCCTTGCTTGGTACGTCATACTGGTATGCTACCAAGATTGAGCAGAAATTCAAACAGAAGAAGCGAGACTTTGGATCTACGAATCAAAAGCAAGGGAAAGGTGCCCCCAAACTGCAGAACAAAGGGCAAAGCCAAGGCATGGCAACCCAAGAAAACCTGCCAAAGACACAAGCAAAGAAAAACACCGCGAAGCCAAAGAAGGACACGGGAAAGTGGTGTGAGTTCCATAAGAGCTCTACTCACAACACAAGTGAGTGTCGGGCCAGGCAGTCGCTGGTTGCCGAGATGAGGGCTTCAGAATCAGATGCATGCTCTGACTCTGAATCAGAACCTGACAAAGGGGATGACAAAGGGAAGCAGATTATTGATCCGAAGCCCAACGCCACTGTTGCCACTATGAAGATCCAGAAGGAGGAACTAGAAGATCCAAGGGAGGTAGAGCATCTCTTCCAGTCCCAGATGTGGGTAAAGGGTTCCCCGCTATGGTTCATTGTCGAAAATGGGAGCCAAAAGAACCTCATTTTAGTAGATTTCGTGAAGCGGTTGGGCTTGCCGACCACAGCGCACCCACAACCATACACCATCGGGTGGCTTCACCAAGGACGGGATCTCCGCATCAGCCAACAGTGTCGCCTTCCCTATAGCATCAAGCCCTTCACAGATGAGGTATTGTGTGACATTGCTCCTATTGTTGTTTCTGATGTATTATTAGGCCAACCATACTTGTGGAAGCGACATGCTGTGTATGAGTCCCGAAATTGTGTTACTTTGGGAAATAAATTGTACATAATACCAGAGGTACCACCGCCTCCCAATATCTCTTTGGTTATTGTAAAACAATGCAGTAAGATCATTTCCCAAACCAGGAAATTTTTTTTCCTGATGATCCACCCCCAAGGCAAGAAGAAGACTATGGCCACGACCTGCAGACGTAGCTCCTCTGCACGACAACAAAAAATGGACAAGGTTGTGGAGGAGTATGGGGACATCTTCACCTCTCCCACAGGGGTGCCTCTACATTGTCAGGTCAAGCACCCCATTGACCTGAACCCAGGTGTGCCGCTACCCAATGGACCGATCTATAGGTGCTCTGTTCTGGAGAATGATGAAATCAAGAGGCAGATTCAGGAGCTGTTGCAGAAAGGCCACATCCGGCCAAGTTCATCACCCTGTGGGAGCCCGATCGTGTTGGTACAGAAGAAGGATGGGACTTGGAGACTCTATATTGATTATCGGGCGCTGAAAAATATCACTGTCTGGAATAGGTACCCAATCTCACGGATTGATGACCTTCTAGACCAACTCAAAGGGGAAAAATATTTCAGCAAGATTGACTTGAAGTCTGGGTATCACCAGGTACCAATCGAACCCTCTGATGTGTGGAAGATTGCCTTCAAAGCCAAGGAGGGCCTTTTCGAATGGCTCGTCATGCCTTTCGGATTGACAAATGCTCCCGCAACCTTCATGAGGTTGATGGATGACATCTTGCGTCCATTCACCAACTCATTTGTAGTGGTATACTTGGATGACATTCTTATCTTCAGCTAGACTTGGGAAGAGCACCTCCACCACATCCGAGAAGTCCTCCAAACACTGCGGCAACACAAGTTGTGTGACAATTTGGAGAAGTGCACTTTTGGCATGACCCAGGTTCAATATCTGGGATACATTATTGATGAAAGGGGGGTGCATGTGGATCCAGCCAAGATCCAAGTCATTCGGGTTTGGCCAGCCCCAACCACTATAACAGAGCTTCGCAGCTTTCTGGGTCTTGCTAATTTCTACCGGAGGTTCGTGTTGGGATTCTTTCATATCACTTGGCCCTTGAGTCAAGTCACCAAGGGAGGAGCGAAAGAAAATTCTATTGGTTGGAATCTCAACGAGAAGGCATTCGTAGAATTGAAACACCACCTTTGTTGCGCGGTGCTCATATTGCGGACTTTGTGACCATTTTGAGATTGAGATAGATGCCTTTGACTATCTTTATTAGAGGCAGTTCTTACTCAATAGGGGCATCCGATTGGCATATCACGGCGAGACATTGTCTCACACGGTTCGAAAGTATCCCACTTATGACAAAGAAAAGTATTCCATTGTGCAAGCCTGTCGACAATGGAAGCATTACATTTTGGGGAAGAAAACAATCATCCACACAGACCACCAGCCCCTGCAGTTCATACAGACACAAGGGAAGTTGCAGAATGATCGCCATCAGAAGTGGTCCACATATCTGCAACAGTTTCATTTGAACATCAAGTAAAAGAAGGGTAGCACCAATAATGTTGCAGACTGCCTCAGCCGACCACCGATCGTGGCGCTCACCACCGTGCTCAACTCTTGTGGGCACGAGACTTCTGATTGGCCGCTTCTCTATGAGAGTGACCCAGAATTCGGCCACACTTACAAGACACTCTTGGGGGGCACGCAAGTTCCAAATTTTCACCTCCAAGATGCACTTTTATGTCACCTGGGACACCTTTGTGTTCCTTCAAGCGAGCGTGCCAAGATGATATGGGAAGCACACTACAGTCGAGTCGCTAGGCATTTTGGGGTCGAGAAAACAGTAGCAATACTACAGAAGTATTTCTATTGGCCGAACCTTCGAAAGGATGTCGAGAAGCACATCAGATCCTGCACTGCTTGTGCCATTGCCAAACCGGCCATCAAGAAGCAAGGCCTATATACTCCACTACCTACCCCTAGTCGACCTTGGGAATCCATCTCCATGGATTACATGTTGGGCCTGCCTTCTACTAAGAATGGAAATGACTGTGTTTTCGTGGTCGTTGATAGATTCTCAAAGATGGCCATTATGGCGGCCTGTAAGAAGAATATCACAGCAGAAGCCACTGCTAAACTCTTCTTTGAACGAGTGTGGGTGCACTTTGGGATCCCATAGTCTATCATATCAGATCGAGATAGCAGGTTCCTCGGCACATTTTGGTCCAGCCTCTGGTCAATGTTGGACACAAAGCTCACCAAGTCCACAGCTTTCCATCCCCAAACAGATGGCCAGACAGAGGTCGTCAACAGAATGATTGTACACATTCTGCTCATGTACAATTCAAAGCATCCACGCACATGGTATGAGCCTTCTATGTGGGAACTGTAGTTATAATCGTGCTCTCATGACTCAACCCATTGACCCCTTTCGAGTGGGCTTGGGATTCAGCCACTATGTCCCATTGACGTATACATGCCATTTGCAACTACTCGGGCTGATTCGGCTCATGTCCCGGTCTGAAGTGACAAAGCAAACACATTCATCGAGTGCATTTAGCACATCCTGGCTTCGAGTTCATGACATATTGGATAGAGCCGTGCTAAGTAAAAACGATGACATGATCAACATCGGGTGCCACACAACTTCCAGGTGAGCGAAAATTTGTGGCTACATTTGCGGAAGGAGCGCCTCACTGGACCCCACCGCAAGCTTCGCCCACTCTGATATAGGTCGTAGACCATCACCAAGGCTGTAGGGAACAATGCCTTCGAGCTCAGTATTCCACCATTCCTTGGTCTGCACCCAGTGTTCAATGTAGACAGCCTTCATCCCTACTTCCCACCTCTATTGGACACCTTTGACATTGCAGAAGAACTCACACCAAAAGAATTAAACCCAAACTGCATGGAACAGGCCACCACAGACTGTATCATGGACATGTTAATCAAGAACACTCGCCGACAGAAGATCCAACTGTATCGGGTTGTCAAAGCTGGCCAACTCCTGCACCAAGGAAAATGGTTCACCAGGGACCAAGTTCAACAGAAGTTTCCTCATCTCCTGGAGGAACTCAACGCAATGGGGACCATTACTTCCTAAGGGGGGAGGAATGATCAAGGTGGACATTGGTGGCCACCTGCCTATTCCACTCGAGGCCCCACCATTGTCTCTTTCATTTTATTATTTCATAACTCACTATTTTTAGCAGTTTTTCAAGTCCTGAAATTCCGGAGCCATTTTGAGGCCCCAAACGGAGATAGTATGCTAAAGTTACATCCCCGGGAAGTTGAAACACAAGTTTACCCAAACAAGGCCCATATTTTTGGCGCTTCATCTCCTAGGGTTAGGTTTTGTATGTTTAGAGTTCTCCATTGTTTCTCCATAATAAATAGGTCCTCGAGCCTCATTGTAACACAGTTCAGAGGTCTATAGCTGCCACATCTCTTCTCAGAGATTCGATACCAACACCCTAGCTATTTTATTTCTATCATGTTTGTAAGCATATTTCTATGATTTGATATTAATGAAATGAAGCCTTATTTCAACTATATTTATATGTTTATGGTTATTTCTGTATTCTGTTGCATTCCTGCATAAATATGGATCAATGCATTATTCCTACTACATCCAGTGGTAGAAAGAGAGGCTATTGAGATTTCAGCTCTGCACCTTGAGGGCAAAGAAAGCACTTGGTGGTTCGGATATTTGAGTCATGCAAGAGTGACTACTTTTGCAGATTTCACTCAAAAGGTGATCAAAATATTTGACAAAAAGAAATCAGAAGGGGAGGAGCCTTCACCACCACTTGTGGAGATTTGTACCAGCGCTGACACAACTATGGAGGAGCAGCCATCATCCTCATCAGTTGGGGGAGCCAACACATTGGAAGGAGGAACCCTTGTATCCATACAAGACGTTCCCAAGCTTCACCAAGGTATGCATGAATTTCCACTTTTTGTTATTTCATCAAATATTATGGACGGTTGTGGAAATTTTCCTTTGCATGACCAAGGGTAAACACATACTGCTGATTTGGAGCAGTATAATTTCACTGCGCTGTGCAACCTTAAGTTATTCAAGGAATGGATAAGAAATCATCCTAATGTGTCATTATTGAGCTGCACACAACACTTGGGGTTTGAGTGTGGAATTGTGGAGGACAAGATGAGCTTTGTCCTAAACAATCCAATGCAAAACTCTATGTTCAGCATTGAGCTTGAGCATGAGACATCAAATACACGATTGAGGAGATTAACAACGTTGTCATTAAGCAGCAGTGCGGAGTTGTGGGCCCAACTATCATTAGATAATTCTGATGACCATTACACTTGTATGACATTGGATGAGCAGATGATCAATGAGAGACACTTTGTCTTTCATCATTGTGATGGATCTATTAGGATGAGCATTATCCAGGCCTATGAGGAGGTTTCACCTCCAGCATACTTGGATCTTTATAGATTCAAGATGGTCATTGGTGTTGGGTCTTCTCTAGGAGATATCCAAGAGGTTGCATTTCAACATCCCATGAAATGCAAAGGTAGAAATATTATTTGGGAGGATGGTAGTCTTCATTGGAGGAGTACTAAGATGGAGCATGGTGGGAGACACCCACATGTAGGTGAATGGGTGTGGATGGTGAGAAAGAGATTGGTAAGCCACTTGCATATTTATGACACCGAGAAGCAGGAGGCATGGCTACGTTGGCTACTCTTGAAAGAGTTTGGCCATCATGTGACATATCCTTCTCCAAAGGGTATGTTGGTGGAGGAAACTTGGCAGGACACTTGCATCATATGGCAGCAAGGGGTTTGGGTGCATTATGTTGATATGACATTCTTCATGTGAATCATCATATCTTCACCTCATGGATTGTATGATGGAGGTGTGAGGGATCAGCAAGAGTTACTTTTGCTTTGGCTACTCTTGGGAGAGTATGGGAAGAATTTTTCCCATACTTGGCATGATATTTCCGGAGAAAGGGATGGCACAATAAAAGTGCAAAGAGGATACCCTTCATCATTGGAGGATGAGAAGGTACTTCCACATAGGAAGGAGATTGCATCACATAGCAGCATGATGGTGGATGACTTTGGCATGTGGCATGTCAAAGGAGTAAGTCATGGAGTGACAAGAGCCTTATCACTAAGGCCAACAGTGCTGCCACTTGTGAGTATGTTTCTATTGATGGAGTATTCCAAGGGGAGTATGCATCCTTTCATTTTGCAGACTTTTATGAGAAGATTCTCATGGGAGGACTCATCCATGAACCTCACTTTCAGCTTACTCACTAAGCATGGTAAGAAATTTATTCATGTACTTATTGATTATTTTATTGAGTATTTTCATTATCTCACCATCTATGTACAATGCATTGCTCCACTAGAGAGCAAGATTATTCTTGGGTTTCATGGTAATTCTAGGACCAACATTTATGATGGAGATAGCCCTTCTCTACATGACTTTGGACAAGAGTGTTGTCATTGCTATTGTACTCAGCTGATATATAATATTATTTACTACCTCATAGTAGATGAGAAAACATGCACAACTGTTATCTTGTTGAAGGACCACTTGCCACATGATATTCTAAAACAAAAATTGGAAATAATGCGTTGTATCCACTTAAGAAACCATTTGTATCCTCCAAACTTTCACATAGCCTTAAACATTTTTCTGATTTGGATTCCATATGGTGATGATGTGCCATTCATTTTGTATGGGATGGTTTGGGCCAGCATGATTCATGACATTAGAGAGAGGATCATTGGAGATCCAGTATTCTTCTTGCCACTTGAGGGCAACATTATTGCAGCCCAAGGTTAGCATATACTCTATACTTATCATAAGTGGAGAGAGGGACAGTGTGGGGTAGGCTATTTTTTCTACCATGATCAGTTATTCAGCCCACCTACATTGCAGGAGCCAAAGGTGGAGGAGAATTTTCATGAGTTACCATTTTGGAGGGTGGCTCATTTTGTATAGATGATAGCTTGGGATTGGGAGATTCACATGGGGATGGTAGATCCCAATATATATTAGATCTCATGCCTCAAGAAGGCCTCTAGAAAACACATTGTTGCTTCCATGGGTGTTTTACTTCTACATGATGATAGTTATTGGGGATGGTCACCAAAAGCTAGCTTGCATACTTGGGAGGAGAATTTGGAGATGTATTGATGAGACAATATCTTGTTCCTTGGAGGAATCTATCATATGAGGATGCTACAGGAGGAGGAGAGGAGGCTCTTCAGTTCTATCCATGCAGTTTCTTGAGGACAAGCAATATTTGGGAGGGGAGGACTGTAATATTCCTAAAGTAGCATGCAGCTAATTGGAATATAATTTTTGCTCTTAAATTATAATTAGATGAATAAATGGGTGGGGAGGCCCATGAATCTATTTAGCAGCAATAAAATCCCTCTAATATGAAAGGGGATCATATTCATAGCTGGATAAAGCACCCTCATGTGTGAACAAAGGCTAATGCATGAAGACACGGTCTAGTTTGACCAAGTCAACTGAGATGGAATGGAGGGAGTGAACCATCAATTAAGACAGCCAGTATGAATATGGATTAGTTTAGGCAACTATATTTAAGTTGGATTGAAGACACTTAGGTGTGAAAATGGCTGGAGCAGGTTGAAGATTTCAACCTTGACCAAATCAAACAACGTTGTTATGAAGGAGTGACATTGATGAAGGTACAACGCAGTTTTGGAGGGAGATTGATTGTGTGATGGGGGAAACCCTAATGAGTGGGACCCAAGGTGGGAAGGCTCAATTTTTTTATAAGCAAGAGGATGGTAGCCATATGGGGTTAGCTTATGAATCATATTTTGATATGTCTGTTTAGACTTTTGATCTCTTCAGCTGTTTAACTAAGATTGTTGGTGTTGTTTAGCACAAGGTATTCTTGTTTAGGAATTCCATCTCTTTCCTTGAGAGGCCTCTTGGGAGAGTCGTGATCTATAATTCCACACATCTGGAATTTTGGCCAAGCTTTAGTCTTCAACTACAATGCAGTTTCTACAGAATATTGTGTTGTGTTGCAGGGTGTTGCAGTGGAGGGTTGAGAAACCCACTTTCTGAGCTAGTTTTTCATAGGAGGGAGGATTCCTTCTCTTGGGAGATTAGTTTGGAGAGTTCTTGAGAAAATTTTAGATATTTGAAATTAGGCCAATATATTTCCATCACCTACAGCATAATTTCTATTTCGAATTGCGTTATTTTGGAGGGCAGCTTCAGTGAGGGATCTTGTGGCTCTGTTTCAGTGTTTTCCTGTGATTGAAGGGATAAACCTTTCATTGGAGGAGACCTTGGAGTGGATCTGCATCGGATCTATATTATATCATCCTTTTATCTTCATGTGCTTCAGTTGCAGTGATTTTTCATTCCTTGGGCTATATATCACCATTTGTATTGGGTGTATTCCTAGAAACCCTTCTCAGGTTCTCTTGTATTTGCATAAAGGAGACTAGATCTAAGTTTTTGAGAAATATTGTTTAATATATGAGCAGATCTATTTGTCTCTTTAATTTCTGAGTGTAAAATCTCATTAGACTGCACTGCCTTTGTATGCAAAAATTCTGTGTTGCAGTAGTTTTGGGTTTTCAGTGTTTTTGAGCTATACTAAGTGTGGGAGGCATGTTTACCTCACCTAATATGATTTGTTTCTGATATCCTCTTGGATTTAGGTGTTATATTTTTATATCTAATGAATCTAAGGGATACTTTTATTTTTTATAGCATATGTTTCTGAAAATGCGTTATTTATGCATGTGTTGCTGAGTTTTCCAATTTGGGAATATTACATAGAGTATGCTGAACATTGCGGAAATAAGGAGATAGACACCATGGGTCGAGTTGGGCTCAAAAAAAATCCAAGAAGAGTTGGGTGTTGAGACAACGGTGAAGTTTGAATGCTGCGAGCACGAGCAGAAGAGGCATAGTCGGGAAAAAGGAGATATGGTGGAACTGTTGGAAGCGTGCCAGCTGGGTCCAGTCAGGGAAAATGTGTTTGTGCATAACTGTTATGATATAACTACAGAAATGGAAAATATAGTGACAACAGCGGAAGGGACAAATGCTAAGCGAGCCAAGAGCTGAAAGGCCTGAGTGAAATATACTTTTTGTAACTGTAAACGTAAATTTATTGATTATTTTATATTGTTTGTGATGCAAAGGAAAGTCTCCGTAGGCATAGGAAAAACTCCATGAGTGTTGTAATGATTATTTACGTGCCTGTAATAACTTGAACTCAGGAAATACAGAGAATCGAATGGGTGGAAGGCATAAGGTCGAGGCTTGTTCACTTCATATTCCACTGTAGTTTGCAAACATTCGGGAGTTTTATAATATACGTATAATAGATGTAATATAGGTTGCATGAATTGGTTATAAAGTTGCGAGAATGGATAAGAAAGCAGAAGAATATAAAAGGGCCCAGCAGAAGGTTGAAGCGGAAAAATGTAAAAGAGCTACAGATGGTTGGAGAGTGGAAGAATAAGAGAGAGTTGATAGAGATGTTGTGCATATCAGGAGTTGATACGAAGTAGATATGAAGGCTGAAGAGGCAGCAGTGGAGGAGTATAACTGAGCTGATATCCAGATAAATCAGCATTTTAGCTTCATGTTGAGTGAGGGGATTGTAGTCTCCTTTCAAGTTGTAGCTTGATAAATTTCCAGTTGGAGCTGGGTGAAGTAGGAGCCTCCTGTAGGTCGTAGCCTGCAGAAAATATTTGGGAGTTGCAGCTTCCTTGCAAGTTGTAGCTTGCAGAAATTGAGGTAGGAGCCTCCTGTGGGTTGTAGCCTATAGAAAATACATGGGAGTTGGTGCTTCCGTTTCAAGTTGTAGCTTGATAGATGTCCAGTTGGAGTTGGTTGAGGTAAGAGCTTCCTGTGGGTTGTAGCCTGCAGAAAATAGATGGGGATTGGAGCTTCCTTGCAAGTTGTAGCTTGCAGAATTTGAGGCAGTAGCCTCCTATAGGTTGGAGCCTACAGAAAATCAATGGTGAGAGGGAGTTGGAGCTTGCCTTTACATCACAACAATAATAAGATGTGGTTTTATCCCTTATGGGTTTTCACTTATATCTATTGTCTATGTGCTTGATGATTATGTGTTGATGTGATGTATTATTCTGCTTAATTACTTGTCGTCCACACATTGAGTTTGCTACTTCATTATGTATTAAGCTGCTTATAAAATGAAGTAGTTAATGGGTGTAAAGAAAAGAGTATTAATGACCAGGAAAGTACTAAACTGATCCCCCCTCCCCCCCCAGTTTAGCTAAGGGTTCATAAATTGGTATCAGAGTCAGTTCCTTTGGTGTAAGCCTAATAGCTTGAAAGAGATCTGGCTGAGTCATGGACTATCAAAATGTACCCATGTTGAGTACAACAAACTTTCCTGAATGGAGAGATAAGGTAAAAACAGATTTAATGGCTTATGAACCTAAGGTATGGAAGCTTGTATGTGATGGTTACTGCACAGACTCTCCCTCTTTGCAAGAACAACAGTGGAATGCCAAGGCAAAATGTGTGATATATAACAATCTTCATAACAAGGATCTTGATTCAATAATGGATTTAACTTCCGCAAAAGGAATCTGGAATAGATTGCATCTCATGCATGAAGGAGACACTAGTGGTTGCATTATCAAGAAGGAGAAGATAAACAAGAAGAAGAATAAAAATTCCTATCAAAAGGAAAAAGGTCAATCAAATGAGATACCTACTAGGGTGAATGGATGTGATTGCCACGAAGAAATTACAGTTGAAGGAAAAGCCAAACCTGAACAGCCTTGACTGAAATAGAAAAATTGAAGAATGAAAACAAAGACCTTAAGACAATGGTGCAAATATGTGATGAGAGAGAATATGAAGATAAGGAAGAAATTGTTGGCCTGAAGGCACAACTTGAAGAATCAAGGAGTTTAGGAAGAATGATTAATAACCAGCTCAAGGAGAGAGATATACAATATGAAAGACTAGAGTCTAAAATCATTTCAGCTCGAAGATAGCTAGATGAAGAAGAAGCTAAATTTGTTAGAAGACTGGACAGAGGCACAAGTAAGCACAAAGGTAAGATTCCATTCAAGTGCTTTAACTATGAAAGAGTGGGCCACTGAGCCTCAAAATGTCCCAATAAGATAACAAAGAATCAGTCTAAAGGGAAAGAGAAACACAGCTCCTATAATATGCAAAAAGGGAAGAAATTTAAGAGAAAAACCTTTTTTGCCCAGCAAGATAGCAGTGCATCTGAAAGCTCAGATGGACTCTTAGAATTCGCATTAATGAGTATGGATGATCTTGAAGATGATCCTCTGGAACCTGAAGAAGAAGGTAAGGTAGACCTTGAGGGGGAGTTGGTGAGTGCCCTAAAGGAAATTGATAGACTCAAGCTCAAGACTAGAAAACAAAAGGAAATCCTTCTGAAATATGTTAAGAAAGAACCAAACTATGAAGATTTTATTAAGTTAAAGATTGAACTAGAAGAATCAAGGAAAGTAGAAGACATTATGTTGCAGCAAATAAGAGAGAAAAGTCAGGAATGTGGAAGATTGGAAGAAGAGGTGGTGAGTCTAAGGAAGCAATTGGAAAAGTCTCAAACTGATGTAGCAATGAACATTCAGCAGTTAAAAGGTGTTGAACAATTGGACAGGATATTGAATGCACAAAGATCTCCTCTTGTAAAGACTGGGATAGGATATGAAGGAGAATCCAGCAAGTCGAAGGCAAAGGATAAAAAAGCTATTACTTTTGTGAAAGTTGTAATAAAGGAAAATGATAACTCTCATCAATCTGAGATTATTTCAGCTAGAAGACTGATAGAAGAAAGGAGCAGGTTGTGTAAGCAGCTCGAAGATGAGATAACCTCCATGGATAACTCAGAGAAGGCAGAAATTGAAAGAGATGATGAAGCAACCCAAAAGAGATCCAAAGAAGTAGAAGCCAGCAAGAACTTGATGTATGAAGAAACAAACAGAAACAAGCAACAACATGAAGAGACAAAAAATGAGAGGAAGAAGCAAGTATCTGCAAAAAGCTCAAATGGTCCTGAAGATGAATTACAAAAGTTCAAAAGAACTCAAAGGAGGTTCTTTCCTTCTGTGAAAAACATTATATGTTTCTCTTGCCATAAACCAAGACATATTGCAGCACATTGTAAGACAAAGCAAATCATGTTGAACCAGCGAAGGATGCAGCAAATGAAAAGACTACCTCAAGCAAACAAATGTAGAGGACAACCTTTCACCAGGAACACAAATCATTTCCAAGGCTACTGCTATGCATGCAATGCATTTGGACATAAACTTGTTGAATGCAAATTATGTTAAAAAGGAGCACAAAATGTTATACATCAGCTCAAATGTACCTAGGTAAAATAAGATGTTATGTGTGCCACAAGCTTGGACACAAAGCAAATCACTGCAGGCTACCATATACATTAAAGGACTCTAGACAGATGATGGAACCAAATCAAATCAGACCAAACTATGAATCAAAAAGAAATGCAGACATTATGAGGAACCCCAACAAAGTATGGAAGAAGAAGAAAAAGGGGGAGTCTGTTACTTTAATGGCATTATGAATCCATCATAGTCTCAGGGGGAGCTGCTCCAGGAAGCAACGTAGATATCCAGTCAGTGATAGACAAGAAGCAACATCCTAGGGGGAGAGCAGTTCATAAAAGGTCCCCATAAGAGTTGTCAAAGAAGAGTTGCTTGGAATAAGAACAGCTAAAAGTTCAGGAACAGAAAGGACAATTCCTCTGGCAGAGAACTATAGAGGAAGAAGGACACCTAAAGCATTCAATAGCCAACAGGTTGATGGAAGAAGAGAAAGCAGCAAGCAGCCATGATGGTAAAGGGAACATCATTCATGAACTTGGAAACTAAAAGGATGATTACACTGTGTGTCTCACTACAAGTGTTGATAATGAAACAAAATTCTTTTAAGAAGGATGAATAAGAAAAGTGTTATTATTGGAGCAGTGGTATGATACAGGTCCTCGGGATTGGAATAGCATGGTATGCATCATGGTGGTGGTATGGCAGAAATACATCAAGGAAGTAGTCATGGCGTTATCAACATTATAATATGTGTGGATTAAGTTCTAGTTGCTCTGATTAGTGTAGAGTATCTTTTGGGTTCAAATGCTGAAGAATGTCAAGCTGCGTTATCAAAGCATGGAAATATGTGTATTGCAGAAGAAGACATATTCCATCTACAATCTTACTCAACATATATGTATTTTAGATGAAGATCATAATATAGACTTAAGTATATTTGGAGCACTCTCAGTATTTTAGTATTATTCCAATGATGCATTTCTGATTATATAAGTCTGGTACAATTTGTTCTATGGAGTGTCCTTATCATCACTTTCAGCACTATACAAGTGCAAGGAGTCTGTGCTTTGGGATGGTATCCTCTTACTATGTATATACATACAAGTTCAATGATTCCCAAAGTGTTCTCCCAACAATTCTTATACACCAAATGCAGCAGGAGTCCCAGCCAGGTATGTGGACAGAACGAAGAATGCTTATGCATAAATCTAATAAGGAAATGATTGAAAATACACTAGAAAAAGGTGTAACCCTTTGCCATTGATGTCAAAGGGGGAGGAAAAGCAAGCATAGGAAGATAGACACTTCTCAGAATGAAAGGGGGAGGAAGTGTTGGAGGAAGTGTTTCCATCAATCCCAAAGGGGGAGACAGTTGGAAATATTGTCATTGATGGAAAAGGAACAGAAAGGAGAAGCACCAGAATTAATGATTGCGAACAAGGAGAAGATTAGGATCATTTGGATGATAAAGGAGCAATAAGGCAAAGAAGGAAAAATTTAAGTGGAGAACCATAAAAGAGAGGCAGAGGAGCAACAAAGAGTAAAAGAGAGGCAAAGGAGCAGCAAAGAATAAAAGAGAGGCAAAGGAGTAGCATTAGAGGCAAAGGAGAAAGGAAGAGGAGCAACAAAGAGGCATGGATCAACACCAAAATTATAATTAAGGCAAAGGAGTTGAGAGGAGCAGTAAAAAGGAAAGGAGCAGCATTATAATCTTTATCAAGGAGCAAAGGAAACAAAGGACCAAAGGCAGTAAAAGAGAAAAGGCAACAAAAGCAGCAAGCTTGGGTTAATTTGTGAACGTATTGAATCAAGTCGTGAACATTTGGGTCGAGTTATGCATGAGTGGGAAAAATCGTGAACGTGCTAACACAAGTAATAAACGCATTCGGCAAATGGAGAAAGTTGTGAACGCGCGGGTCAAATCACCAACTGGGTTGAAGGTTGATAAATGGATGGTTAAGATCAAATCGTAGAGTGAAACAGAGATTGATGGTCGAGATCATATCACGAACATAAAGTAGGAGAACAGACGATCCAAATTGTATTGCATTCGGCCATAAGATTGTTAGTGCACATCGCTATCGACAATATATATATATATATATATATATATATATATATATATATATATATATATATATATATATGTTAAGTTATCGCAAGGTAATTGTTTTAAGTCGCGATGTGATAAGAAGTGGGGTGTGTGATGCGATGTCATCTCATATCGCATATGATAAGAGGAATATTTTTATTGCTATGAGCTAAATCTTGTGACATGCGATGAGGTATTCGCAGTGATTTGCGAAATCTCAAAATCGAAAACATTGTGGTGTGGTTAAAACTGCAATATTGCGATGGGCCGATTTGAGATGACGTGGCAGTGACGTGGTGATGACGTGGCAAGGTGATATGGCACGATGACGTGGACCTGGCCCGCATATCGCACATCGCAAGCTCTGGAGGATAAGCACTCAAGAATCATGTTAAAATGCCGAAGTTCGAGATGCGATACGAGGAGCGGACGTGATGGAGTTACAAAGCCAAAGACTAAAGAATTAAAGTCTGGGTGTGGGACCAAATCAGATATCGCAATTCGCAAGCTCAGGAGGGTAAGCGCTTAAGAATCGTGTTGAAATGCCGAAGTGCGAAGTGCGATGAAGAGGACAGATGTGACGTAAGTCAATGCTGAAGTTTAAAGGATTTCAAATCCAGATGTAAGGCCTTTTTGTTGAGAAATAGCATCGGAGAATGGAAGAGCTGAATATAATGTAGAACCACGCCGAAAACGCTGAAATGCAATAAAGGAGGTCGGATGCAATTTCATTCAGAAGTTCCATTGTAGTACATTTCAGAATAGGGTTCTCTATGGATACACCAGTTTACAAAGAAGTAAATCTGAACAGAGAGTTGACTTGGGTGTACAAAAAGGAAAGCCTGAATGCAAGAAAATACTTAGGTAAGTAATAAAACCTGATACTCGTGCATAACAGTGGTTGATGCGGTAACAACGGTTTATGAAGAAAAGGATGAATGCGGCAGAAGGACTCAGGTAGAATAAGACCCGAAACTACGTGCAAAGAGTAAAGAAGTTATGCCTTGATAATTGAAGAAAGTATGAACATGGGAAGAAAGACTTAGGTAAGGGACCTGATGCAGAGCAAAGGGCAGAGTAGGCTGAACGTTGCGGTAATAAGGAGATAGACACCATGGGTTGAGTCAGGCTCAGCAACACTTTGGGCCAAGTTGGGAAAAAAGAGATATGGTGGCACTCTTGGAACGTGCCAGCTGGTTCGAGTTGGGAAAAATGCGTTTGTGCAGAACTGTTATGATATAACTATAGAAGCATAAAATACAGTGACAACAGTAGAAAGGAAAAACGCACAGCGAGCCAAGAGCTAAAAGGGCTGAGTGACATATACTTGTTGTAACTGTAAATGTAAATTCATTGATTATTGTATATTGTTTGTGATGCAAAGGCAAGTCTCCATAGGCATAGGAAAAACTCCATGAGTGTTGTAATGATTATTTCTAATGTAATAACTTGAACTGAAGAATGAGGAATCGAATGGGTGGAAGGCATAGGGTCATGCATGTTCACTTCATATTCCCTCTAGTCTACAAATAGTAAGGATTTATTTGTATAAGAGATGTAATATCAGTGTGCATAAGGTGGTTAGAAAGCTACAAAATGGATAAGAGTGGAAGAATATAAGAGAGATGCAGAAGGTTGGAGAGCGAAAGAATGTAAGAGAGCTGCAGAAGGTTAGAGAGTTGAAGAATAAGAGAGAGCTGATAGAGATGTTGTGCATATCAGGAGCTGATATGAAGTAGATATGAAGGGTGAAGAGGCAACAGTGGATAAGGAGTATAACCGAGTTGATATCCAGGTAAATCAACATTTTAGTTTCATGTTGAGTGAGGGGATTGTAGTCTCCTTTCAAGTTGTAGCTTGATAAATTTCCAGTTGGAGCTCGGTGAGGTAGGAGCCTCCTGTGGGTTGTAGCCTACATAAAATATATGGGAGTTGGAGCTTCCTTACAAGTTGTAGCTTACAGAAGTTGAGGTAGGAGCCTCCTTTGGGTTATAGCCTGCAGAAAATATATGGGAGTTGGAGCTTCCTTGCAAGTTGTAGCTTGTATAAGTTGAGGTAGGAGCCTCATGTGGGTTGTAGCTTGCAGAAAATACATGGGAGTTGGTGCTTCCGTTTCAAGTTGTAGCTTGATAGGTGGCCAGTTGTAGCTGGCTAAGGTAGGAGCCTCTTGTGGGTTGTAGCCTGCAGATAATAGATCGGAGTTGGAGCTTCCTTGCAAGTTGTAGCTTGCAGAATTTGAGGTAGTAGCCTCCTGTAGGTTGGAGCCTACAAAAATTCAGTGGTGAGAGGGAGTTGGAGCTTGCCTTTGCATCACAACAATAATAAGATGTGGTTTTCTCCCTTATGGGTTTACACTTATATTTGGTGTCTATGTGCTTGATGATTATGTGTTGATGTGATTTTTTAATCTGATTAATTACTTGTCATCCACACATTCGGTTTGCTAATTCATTATGTATTAAGCTGCTTATAAAATGAAATAGTTAATGGATGTAAAGAAAAGAGCCTTTAAATGTTCTTAAATGTACTAAGCTGATTCACCCCTCTCAATTTAGCTAAAAGTTCATCACATTTTAATAGATATAAAAACAAACATAATTAACTTAAAAACATATATAAGTATGTAAACGTGTCTGTGAGCACACATATATATAATTACATCTCATATATAACTACATCTCATTATGTTTATATAAAATTAAAATACATTTATTAATTAAACTCAATTTACACATACAAACCACAAAAGATTGTGCAGAGGGCTTTTCTATTAAAAAAAAAAAAATTACATGTAACGAATTACAAAGGGATTTCTTTAAAAAACAATCTAAATAAATTAGATATAAATGTAATATGTATAATTAAATGCAATGAATTACAAAAGGATTTCTACAAATAAACCCACGTATAAAGAATTGTTGAGTCATTTTTACCAACCAATCTAGCAAAAAAATACCTACCAATGCCAATCTCTTTTTTTTTTTTTGGGCATTTTGAATTGAAAAAAAATAATTGAAATAATTGTGGATGTGTTAAAAAATACAATTGAAATAATTATGAATGTGTAGAATACAAGATTTTTTTAAGATTTAAAGTAATCCAAATTTATAAATAAATAAAGGTTATTGTAGATTAAAATGATATGGTGCAGTGAAATATTAATTATTTACTTTATAAATATATATACACTCCAAACATATTTTCATGCTGGTAAATCTCTTTCATTTTTTATTTTCTAATTACCAATGGTTATTGAAAATAATCATGAAGGAAACTTTGTACTGAATTCCTTAATAAAAGGAATTGCTACTATAATAATCATGAAGGAAACTTTGTATTGAATTCCTTAATAAAAGGAATTGCTATATATATATATATATATATATATATATATATTATAGCAATTCCTTTTATTAAGGAATTCAGTACAAAGTTTCCTTCATGATTATTTTCAATAACCATTGGTAATTAGAAAATAAAAAATGAAAGAGATTTACCAGCATGAAAATATGTTGGAGTGTATTTATTTTTTTAGCATTGAACTTATCTATAGTTTAAATTAGGTTATATACCTATAAGTTATAATTTTTATGTATATAAAATTTCAATTTCATTTGTGTATATAAAATTCATAGTTAATTTGTATATTTCTTCAATACTTTGAATTTGAATGGCCCTTATTTTTAGGTTAGTTATGTTTTTTGGTTTGTTAGCTAGAATATATAAGATGTTTGAATTTATAATACTATATTAAATTTCAATTATATATAGTAATATAAATTCTATTATTTGAGGGCTTCTCTATTCTAATATGGATAGACATATCTCACTAGTTTTGATTGAAATTATGTATTTACTTAAAATCATAATAACATATATACAATTATATAAGAATGTAAAAAAATATACATTTTAATATATATAAAAACAAATATGATTAACATAATTATATACATTTATATAATTATGTAAATGGCTATATATATATATATATATATATATATATATATATATTAAAATGTATTTATTTAATAAATTCAGTCCATCACAAGAAGCATAGACGGTTATGTAAAGAGTTTTATGCATTAAAAAAATCATAATTAAATAAATTATATATGAATTTAATATTGTAATATGTATAACTGTATGTAAAGAATTGCAAAAGGATTTTTACAAATAAAGCTTTAGATAAAGACTTATTGAGTGATTATGCCAATGAATTTTATGAGAAAATATAGGAGTCTAAATCCTTTTCTTTCTTGGCACATGCCTCAATTTTCTTAGAAGTATGCAAAATTGAATGCACTAAACATCTAAATCTATTATACCAACATGTATAATTATCCTATCAATTTTGAATAATACCAATAATATTTATTTCGATTGTAAAATGTAACTTATCTTACCAATTTTGATTATTTATAAAATTGTGGATTAAATTGTATTTTATCCTTGGGCTGATTGGAATTTCTAAATGATTTTGAATTGAAAAACAATAATTGTAGATGTACATAATGTAATAATTTTTTTCAAGCTTGAAAGTAATACAATTTTATAAACAATCAAAAGTTATTGTAGATTAAAATGATATGGTGCTATGATATAATAATTATTTCTTTTATATATGTATATAAATCAATATATCTACTCACACAACATCAATATTTGTCATCAATCGAAGGAACCTAAAAAATCACAACAATATTCATCACCAACCGAAGGAACCTGACAAATCACAACAATATTCGTCATCAACCAAAGGAACCTAACAAATCACAACCATAAGGTTATTTTAATGGGGCTAAGAAAGAGGAAGATCCCATTTGCGGTGGTGGTTTCATTATGTATTTTCCTAAACAACATTTTTACGAATCCAACATGGGTTTAGGGAGGGGGAACAAAAAATTTGGCAGAATTGTTATCTTGTCATTCTTTATTGTTTTTTGTTCGTGAGAAGGGATGTAATCATTTACAAGATTTTGGTAGTTCTTTGTTGGTCATTAACCATGCCAATGAATTTAAACAATGTTGAAGTTTACACATTTTACACATTTTGGAGGACTTGCAAATGATCAAACTTACATATGTATATTTTTCTTGCAATCATATTTACATGGAGCGAAATTCGGAAGAGACCAAGCTTTCTAAGGAAGGCCTTCAACTTGATTGGGGGCTTTCGACCATTGAGGAGTTTCTAAATTGTGAACATTTCCATTTCTTTCATGGTCCATACATGGACAAACATCTTTTTTCAGATATAACTCTTATTTATATTTATTTTTTCTACTTATCATCTCATTAGATGATGATTTTTTTTGGAACTATTTTTATAAGCTCTTAGGTTGAAATTTATAAAAATTTTGACATAATATATAGGGACTTTATATCTCTCCAGTTTTCTGAGTTCTGTGGTGACCCCTGGGATCGAATGATGTATATAAGAACTTTTATGCTGGGAAATATACTTTTTGTTTTTTTCTCTTCCTCTGAAAGGCTCTTGGCAAACCTTTGATGAATACACAATTGGTTGTGTATATACAACATGTAATTTTGTTTTACTTATAAATCAAATTATAATTTTTTCCTCGAGATTATATATATATATGCCATCAACCATATTAGTACAAAGTTTCCTATGTGATTAGTTTGAATAATGATGGATAATAGAGAATAATTTAATGAAAGAGATTTGCAATCATGAACATATGTTGGGGTGAATTTATGTTTCTAGCATTGAAGTAGGCATAGTTCAAATTAGGTTATATAAATGCACTTTTAAAGTTATATTTTAATGTCATTTATGTATATAAAATTCTTAGTTAATTTACGTATTTATTTAATGCTTTGGACTTAAATGGCCCTTTTTTTTCATGAAATAAAGAGCCAACAAACTTTTATATTAATAAAAACAAATTACATATAACATATGTTATCACTCCGCTAGATTCCCAAGGTCGAAGATGGAATCCTAACAGAGGTAACCATAGACCAAAATTTTGGCTTGGTAGCTAGCCCTACCAAACCGGAGAGGGCTCTCTCCACAAGGTCACAGCCAAGAGGGCTGGAGGAATTAGGGTTTTTAGGCTAGATATAAGTGCATGGTTTGTTTTGATTTGATTGGGTTGGATTTAAAAGGATGAAGAAATTAGGTCAAGGGAGCTAGATCAGGGAAAATGAGATAAGGTTACAGGGATTCAATGGGGCAAGGTAGGCATAAGGCTTACCACTTTAAAGATTATTGTGACGAGATGGTTTTGAGATTGATGAGAAGCTAGGAAGAGCGTGGGAGATGTATTCTTCCTAAACAGAGGAAAATGGACAAATTATGATCACTTTCCCAAAACAGAGCATGAGCAAGCATGTGTTCTGCCTATCAAATTGAAATAGATCATATAATAGAGATGTAATGAACATGAATAAAACACATTCTAACGTATGAAACTGAAGAAAAAAATAATTATAAACACCATACCACATGTATCCAAAAAATAGCTACAACTCTTCTTTATTAACTGGCCAAAACTGAGTACAATAGTTCCTTGATCAACAAGCTATCATCCAAACTGATTCAAACCCTTGCCAAGAGTGGAGAAAAGGACTAAATAGACATGAAAACAATTTTCACTCATCCTCAGGGGTCAAATCCATGAGGTGAGGAAGAGATCAACAAAGTACTGAAATGAAATTTGAAGTGTAGGATGGACTTATTCCTAATTTCATTCAAACTGATTGATTTTGACTCAATGATAATTTTTACCCAATGAATCTACCCCTAGGTAAATAATCCATAGCATTATTACATTTACCATCATTAATTACATAGATAGAAACATGTTTTTCAGAAGAAAATTCAAAATTTCAGAGAAATTCCAAAAATATCAGCAAAATGGTCATTTACGCCCTCAACTGTGCATTTCCACCCTGGCAGTATCATTTGCACCCTCCATGTTTAGGGCCACTTTTGGCTGACATACAAGTGTCCCAATCAGGCCCAAGATGGCTTGTTG
Organism: Pinus albicaulis; assembly: GCA_034641835.2. Lineage (NCBI taxonomy): Eukaryota > Viridiplantae > Streptophyta > Pinopsida > Pinales > Pinaceae > Pinus > Pinus albicaulis. The sequence goes on from CM076579.1 coordinate 1,349,167,974, forward strand.
GAAAGCCATTCCAGTCCTCTTTTTCAATATGCCTCCAATTTTGAAAAGGAAGCTGATTTGACCCCTCAAAATGTCATTCTGCCAAGAGTGGTATTTGCGCAGCGCCTAGGTCAAAACAGGGGTAGAAAGGTCATTTTTAGGTGGTGTTTTGAACTTTTCACCTATCAAAACTACAAACCAAGGCTAGAAACATGGTTTTCTGGAATGATTATGTCTTTAGGAATCCAATGGTAGCTTTGTTTCCCTCAAAAAGTTCACCAATCATTTGCGTAGCGCCTAGGGCGCTGCACAAATGACCAAATTTCTGCTAAATGCCTGTTACAAAAAACTAAAAAAATCCCATATTTCGTGCAAATGACCAAATTTTTGTTAAATTCCTATTACAAAAAACACAGAAAATCCCAGATTTTGCAAAAAAGTTTGAAAATGCCTCAAAATTGGTAGAATGGCTGATAATGATGTGGCTAGGGTTGGAGGGAAGCCTTAGCAAGTATGTCCAATTTCTTCTTATCCTCCATGGTCAAATATTCAATCTTTTCATTGGCGCTTTTGAGCTTGGCCATTACAATTTTCTTATTTATGGCATGGTGTTTGACTTTCCTCCTCAATAGGTCATTGTCTTTGTTAGCCTTTGTTAGAAGCTTATCCAAGTGTTGATTGGCTCTATCAAGCCATGACTCCCTGTTTTCACTGATCACTATAGCAAGTTGCTCATTTAGGGTTAGCTGATCAACAAACTCAGCTTCCCTTTGTCTTTCTAGAGCTAGAGCTCTTTTCAGCCCTCTAGTTCTAGGTTTGCTTCTTGGTGCTTGTTCCTCTTCATCATCAAGCAATCCACACTTTTCAAGTGTTTCATCTAGCATGACTTTGGCTTTTTCTGCCTCCCTTTGAGCAGTGATATACTTGACCTCATCAATGACCTGTTTAGTCTTCAATTTCTCATTTTCTTGCTCAAGGAAGTTTATGACATAGATAGCCCTTTCAAGATTAGTTTGGAGCTCCTTAATCTTGACATCCTTACCTTTGATGGCTGCACTAGTGATTTTGTTATTTTCATCCTCATCTAGGTCAACAAGCTGAAATTCTTGTTTTGTTTCATGAAGATCCTCCTCATCATGAATGACTGCCTTAATCACCTTTTCTTTACCTTTGTCCACCTGCTTTGTTGTTGTATAATGCATGGACCCTTCCACTCTATGTGGAGCAAACACATGCATGTGGCCTCTCTGGTAGGTTTTTAACAATGACTCAACCTCAACCATACTAGCCCACTTAGGCTCAATGTCCTCAATCCTGCTAGGTAACCCAATTTCATGATGAGATGGAGATGAAGGAGGTGAAGGGGATTGATCTGATGATGATGAATGTGCTATGGGCTGAGATGGAGGGATGGAAGTGCATGGTTGGGATGATGAAGGGACATTTTGTGCATGCTCAGTAGATGGATCTTTGAAAATATCATTGGCTATGAAAGTAGTCCATGCAATATTTAGTTAATTGAGGTGGTAGAGGATTATGATTTTAATGAGGGAATGATGTAATAGAATTCTAATTTGTTGTTCATGCTCCTTTTTCTAGGCAATGTATGCCATCTTCTCTATGCTCCAGAAAAGATAATAGGGTATGTTAAGCATCCTTACCCTAGTGAAATGAATTAAGAGCTAGATGTGATAGGAATAAAGCCTTGAAAATCTACCTTCATAGGAAAAATATTTCATGATTATCTTCATCATTGGTGCATATCTATCCAAGAGGTGAGAAAAAGGAAAGAACCTCTTTGTCTAATTTTGGTGTCTTGGTTTTAAGAAAAAGTCAAAGTATTGTTTCTTCAAATTACCTTTCTTAAACCACTTCTCCCTGACATTTGGGATCCCTGTAGCAGCTGAAATAATAACAGTTGATATAGTAAAAGTGACTCCAGCTAAAAGAATTTTGTTGTCATGGAGTCCTGATATGAAAAGTTTGGTTAACCATCTGAATTTTCTCACAGAAATCATAACAGCCAACATGTTTGAAGCATGTCACAGTCAATGGAGAAGCCAATATTTCCCTCGTGTTGGAAGGTTCAAGTCTGAGTAATCTTCCACCTTTATGTGGCATCCTCTCCTATGTTTCCTCTCCTTCACTGAATGATGTGTTTTCTTCCTCTTCTGCCATGGTGTTTTTTTCAAAACCCTAGGAAAATGGATGGTGTGAGATATGTTTCTAGGAATGGGGATTGGGAAAGGGAAAATGAGGGAGATGTTGCTAGGGATGTATGAAATGGGGGAAGGGATATGGAGTATTAATATGATGAGATTTAGGATGGGGATTTTGGGATTGGGATCCTAGGTAGATGTAACACATAGGGCTTAGGGTTTTGGGAGAAAGTTTTAGGAAAAGGGGATTTTGAAAAACAGGGGTTTGGGAATGGATATTTTCAATTGTAGGGAGGATGCAAAGGTGTAGGAGAGTGAAATTTTGGGAATTAAAAAGTGTAATAAGAATACTATGGTTTTAAAAAAATTATTTCAAACACCAAATTTTAACCTCAATTTTGACAACACTCAACACATAAACTTTGTGAAAAGGGTTTTAAATGGCATGAGCTCTAACTGGTTTGTTGGAGGTTAGTGAGTGAGTTGGTGAAGCTTTGGAAACAATTTTTCGCCACTTGAACATGTTTCTAGGGCTTGCTGGTCATTTGTGTCATCTCTCAAGCATTTTCACCCTCAACAGAGTGTTTTCACCCTCAACTATGAGTTTCGACCTCAACAGAACATTTTCACCCTAGAGAAGTATTTACACCCTCCCTCAAGAATTTGCGCCCTACCTTGAGCATTTGCACCCTCTGCTAAGTTGTTCTTACCAATTTCACCCTGAAACTCGAAATTTGGTCTCTTAGAATGCTTGCTTGGTGTTTGGAGGAGACAAATGAATTTGAAAAGATGTCAAAGAGTCATAACTACTTAAGTGAATTTGAATTTGGATTTGAAAAACCCACTTTTCTAATGTTTCATTTCACATTTTTGAAAACATTGCTGATTACCCTTTTCCTTTTATTTTTTCTTCTTTGCAGGATGATGTTGCTAGAGTTTGGCACTTTTCACTTTCAGTTTGGCATGTGAAGTTTTAAGTTGGAAGCTTGGGACAGAACTTATTACATATTATGAGCATAAAATTACATAAAAATTAAAAATAAATTACATCTATGTTTTGAATAAAATTACATCTTGGTATGAAAATCATATTCTAAAACTAATATTTCAACTTTAAAAATGATATAACATGATGATAAATCCTCTGCAGATGTTTGAAGAAGTATTATTTGAGTCACTCTCACACCTTTGCTGACCTTATTGAGATGAAATGACATATTTATGAACCTTGAAAAATTAAACCTAATTTACCTAATGGGACCTTGGATGACTTGATTCCATGGTTGACTTTGAATGACATAATGACATAATGAAATGAGATTTTAATTTTGTTTTATGCTCAGCAAGATAGGAAGGTGGGTCAGAAAATGGTGAAATTTTGAGGGAGAGTGAGGGTTTTATGACTAGGACTAGCACCAATGAATCAATTTTTTGCATGACCTAATGGAATGATACAAAATTTCTAAGTGGGACCCCTAAAATGAATATGAAAAGAGTGATTTTGATCACTGATGGTAGAATGAAAATTCAGACACTAACAACATAAATCCATTAATAAAATTGAATAGCATTGTGACTAAAACACAAAAGAAAAAACACATGTCACCAAAATTATTTAAAAATTTTGCATATGAAAATAACAATCATCAAAAGTGAATGACTAAAAATAAACATGGGAAACATGTAGGTCAACATCATATATGTGGAAAAATCATGTAAACATGATTTTTCTGGTCCTTTGAAATTTTCTATTCTTATATAAAGAGAAATTAATCTCCCCCAACTGATATCTATGCCCCATCTTTGAGAGAACATCAATAGTACTATTTTGTTCCTTGTATATATGAGTGAAGGTCACCCCACCAAAATTTCCAATCGAGTTAATAAGAATTAGTGTATCCAATGAAGACCTATAATTTACCCATTATATAGCCTCTTTTGAATCCCCAAAGACATCCAATGTCTCAATGGATAACCATTTTTCACATAATAAAACTCCCCAAAGAGAAATTATCTCAGCTTGAGTGTTTGTGCTAGTATCGTTGTTCCAACATGAATGATAAAAGTGACCTGGATTTATGACAATGTATTCTCAACTACCACATGTGTTTTGATGTGCAACCCCATAAAAGAAGGTTGTACAATATTTGTTCCATATCTTTACGCATCTCAAAGATTTCTTATATGTCACAGGACCTATCTCATTAAAACATGCATATAATTTAATGCAATTTATGTTGATATACAAAGAAGTATTCTCAAACATATATGCATTGTATTCCTTCATATGCCCCAAAATATATAGAATGTAAGGGTTCTATATTCCTTATATTCCAACTTCTAGGCCTTCAAACAATTTTGAACAGATGACGAAACCCATCCCACATTTATTTTTAAAATGTTCAACACACCAATCCAAATGGAAATTGCATAGGGACATTTAAGAAATAGAAGTGAAACTTCATCATTTGCAGCCTTGCACATTATACATATTCCAGGACCAATGAATCTTATCCTAAATAAATTATCCCAAGTTAAAATATTATATTGGCATACCAACCACCCCAAACATTTGAGTTTTATGGGAAAGTTCCATTTCTAGATTTTTCGGAACCACCATTTGTCCTCATATCGTTGGTGTGACGGAGAAATATACTTGTAGGCCTCCTTGATAGTGATATACTCCTGAACAAATTTTCCATCCCATGTAAATATGTCAGCCTTTTCCACTAAATATATTCCAGCCAAGTACAAATTTATCACATACCTATCTAAAATATTTGATAAATCACCTATTAAACCTAGATCTCTAGAGCTTATCCATATCAGATATTGAAAAGTATGATCATTTGCAACCCTAATTTAATTTAAATAATATATTCCCCTGTCATGGATGTACCTAATGAGAGATAAAGGAAATGAATGATTATCATGGAATCCCCTTCCAGGGTCCAAGCCAATCTCCACTGATGTGCCCAATCCTATCTCCCATCGTAGGTTCCCAAACAACCAATGTTTGACCTTCACGAAATTGTTCCATATATATGATACAACGTTGGAACCTGTGTTGAAGAATGTAACTAGGTTCAATATTCATTATTAATGCATTTGTCAAAAGAATTTTCTATTATTATTAAATGAATTATTAAATCATGGGTTTCATGCTTGGGTCATATTTAGATTAAGGTCCCAATTGTAGACTTCTAGGTTATTTGTTACAAATTTAAATTGATCCAATTTTTGGGCTTTTAAATCATCTAACATTAGGTTGTCAAAAAGCTCCTCCATCAAGTTAGATTCTTCAAGGTCACCATCCTCGGTCTCCTCAACAAAATCCACTTCAAAGACAACCCTTAATTCAAGTGATACAATTCATCAAAACTTCCTCCTTAAGTCGACCTCTATCAGTCTTCAAGTTGGCTCAAATTAAGATACAACACTTCACATTGTTATGTTGGCTCATTATATGGAGGAACCACTATATATACCCAGTTGAAGTTTCACATTTCACACTTAAAATTTCAGACTTCTCTCTATAATTAAGGTTCATATTACAGGCTCGGTGAAGGTACAATAGTACACAGGCTCAGTGAAATTGTTGTGGTGAAATGGCTCAGTGGTATGATGAAAATTTCTATGATACAGTGATCCCTATGCTCGGTGGTGTGACAGTGGTACATTAACTCGGTGATATGATGCTAAAACATGATGTTATGAAATAATGTTGTGTTATGATGTCTCTATTCTTGGTGCTATGTTATATAAAATCGGTGCTACAAGAAATCATTGTTGCCTCCTGCTATGGTGCTACCTCAATCTTGGTCAAATTAATGAGGATGAAGTTTTGATGAAAGCGAAGGATATTTCAGTGTCATGGAGATCTCAGTGCTAACATAGTGAAGGGATGAATTGGTGGAGGAATCCTATAATCTAAGGGTCTTGGTCATCTCATCTTGAACCTATTGAAGAAAGAATTTTGGTTGGGTTTTACCCAAAGAGTGGTTTTTCCCCAAAGAGTGGGGTGTTTCCCTGGTAGCGTGCCTACATCTTGCATCATTTTCTATTTGTTTGGAATTAGTCTTGATGATAAAATATAAAATGTAAGAACACATAATAATAATCACAAGATAATTTCATGGTAAGAGAAACTAATGAACTGCCATTTATCTAACATTGTATCCGAGCTATGGTAAAAGGTTAAAAGGAAATTTGAAGAAACTCTCATCCATATTTGAATCTATAATTTATTTTCATCAAGATCAAGATCCGTAGGATATTTCTGGACTGAATAATCTGAAGTGTCTTGAAAGGATGAATAGAAAATATCAGTGAGCTAGTTCATTCACCATATTAAAGACATCACATTTCAGATCTCCTTCAAAAGGATAGTATCATCATAGTGACAAAGTTCGGATCTTCTCCAAGACATATTGGTGCAGTCATACTCTCACAAGGATAAATATAAGGTTCAATCACATAAAATGGTTTCCATAAAAAATTTTGAAGCCACCACAGTTCAACAAATTTGGTGTGATCTTAACCACGATTCAAAAACAAGTCACAAAAATTTGGTACTATCACAGGAACAAAATTTCAGTATCACAACAAGAATCAAATCTTTGCTGCTATCACAGATTTGAAACCTCCACAATATTTACAGTCTAGTGTCCCTCCAGAAATAAGGGTGAAACCTTAGTCTCAATATCATTACAATATTAAAGATACCTTTGTTCGAAGCTATTAAAATTCTCTCAATTCAGTACCACTACATAACCAAAGTAATCCTAGCTCGGTGATACTTTAGTGCTTCTACCATAGTGAGAATTCAAACTCAAGTAATATAAGGTTGAAGGCAGTGGCATACAAGCACATTCAGTCTGCACCCTCTAGATATCTATCAAAGTTCCGAGACAAGAAACCAACTTAAGAAAATCAAGTAAGTAATACAACAAGTCCAACAAGCTATCAATCAAAGGTATGTAACTACAAGGTATATATGAATTTACATATTTGCATTACATCTAATAATTCTTATAGCTAGTCTGCTTTGTGATCCTTAGATAGCATACATGTTAGAATTTTGATCTTTGTTCTCTAAGATTTAAAAAGTAATCTAGTCATAAAAAATGTCCTCTTGTTAATTAGATTGATCCTTGATATCTTAGAATTCCATCCGTCATAGTTTCATAAAAGATATAACTTGAAGATAAAATTATACTCTTGATATCACAGTTTGATTGGAAGTATGCATTTTAGGTATAATAGGTAGTGACTCATACTTCTAGAAAATGACTCACTAAATGATCAAGAAGTATAAAGTAAGGCATCACAAGAGGGTTTGTCCCGAAATAAAGGTATCTCTTAATTATAAAGATCTGTTAATTCTCTTTGGTAAAGCCTACATTACCGAAATTTGTTATGTTTAGCTCTCTCGAGTCTTACAAGATTCTTGTTTGGGGTGATTCATCATCTGATAAATCTATGCACCTTACATATATCTAATTATTTGCATGAAAATAACCGTGAAGGGTTCTATGGAAAACCCTAACCTAAAGGTATGTTGATGATGTGTGAAACTCTAAATATATTTAGGGTCATTAATGAAGAAATTGTTGTACTAATTGATATATTAATAATGTCATGCTCGAGACTTTGATATGATAATGGAAGCTCTAACTTATTAGGGTTAATGATGTTGTTTGAAATATCAAACATTTGAAGTTTTTATATAATAAGGTTTTTCTTTGACAATGAACCAAAACCCTAGGTTTTGATTAGGTCTACAAGCAAAATCCCTCTTATGAAAAGTCATAGGAATGAAACCCTAGGCATATATTTCTTTGATTTAATTCCTAGCTTAGTATAGGTAAATGTATGTCTTATTTGTTAAATATTGTCTAATTACATGATGTGCTTATGCATGATGGTAATCTCTTAGAAATATATGTTTATCAAATTTCTAAAGATCATGAGTTCTAGGGTTTGAAAGTCAAGCTCTAGTCCTAGGGTTTATAACTAAATCCTAGTAATGATTAAATTCTCTAGTATGTGTATTCTTCTGAATCAATTTAATGTTGTTAAGAATTTATGGATGGAAAATCTAGGGTTTACATCAAACCCTATTAGAAACTATTCATGATATGTTTTGATGGTCGATCTAAAATCTAGGGCTTGCAACTAACTCTAGTGGAATTTGGTCATATTAATGACTAATTCATGATTGATTTTGATTGGTTCTAGGATCCTTGTGGGAATTCTAATCCATATGAACTCTAAAAGATATAAGAAACTTTTTTTCTTTACTTATTTATAGGGATTTCTATATGACAAAACTAATTTTCTGACATCTTGATTTAGTTGTTGATATGATTTACGGTTTGTATCAAACTTGGGCTAGGTAATTGAAGTATTGAAGTATGTTTCTTATTGATTATATAAATTCTAAATTCTTCCATAACTATAAAGTTTTGTTATGACTAACTTCATGCTTCTAAATAATTGGTTGTACTTGTTATCTAAGTTGTGCATGTACATCATATTAGTGAAGAAGGTTGTAATAAAAGTTAATATTATGAGAAGAAAGGAAGCCATGAAAGGTTCTCCAACACCGAAGGAAAAAGTCAATCTCCCTACATTAAGAGGGAGCTCTCCCTAGTTAAGAGGGAGGCTACATCATAACTCTCCCTAGTTAAGAGGGAGGGCACATCATAAGTTTTGATTGGAGAATATATGCTTACATGAGAAGTAGGGAAAGGAATCTTCCTTCAAAGATTCAACTGATAGTCCTACTGAATTTAATTGAAGAGAAACATCGAAACCCAAAATATTTTCTTTGATTATTTATTTAAAATTTTATAGTTGATTGGGGTTGTGTTTGTACAGGTGAATCTCTCAAAGGATGTGATAGAATTTTGGTTACCAATCAATTTGATTTGGAGAGATTGATTATCCATGATCTGCTAGATCAAGTGTGTTGAGGCTTTGTGAGTGAATCATTTCATGGGAGGACATCTGGCCAACACTATGTGTTGATGTCTAGTTCCCAAAGTAGGGAGGGGGGCATTGGTCATAGAGCTTCGACCTTTCATTATGCACCTAAATACTTGGGTTGATGGTTAGCAAGTAAGCCTTATGGTACCTAGAGTGGCTGAAATATTTAGTCTATATTATCCCCACTCAGATAGATTGCCCTGGTCAAGAATCTAGTTTGTGGCATTGCAGTGCTTAAATTTTAGAGTGAAAAAATGGATAGATTTCCCTGGTCAAGAATATATTCCATGGCATTGCGGTGCCTAAAATTCTTCATAGATAAAGTGAGATCTTCCATGTACTTCTTTTATATATGAATACCTCCCTAGTTAATAGGGATTGTTGAAGAATGTAACTAGGTTTGGTATTCATTATTAATGTATTTTTCAAAATAATTTATAATCATTACTAAATGAATTATTAAAGCATGGGTTTCATTATTGGGTCATATATAGATTTAGGTCCCAATTTTGGGCTTCTAGGTTAGTTGTTATAGATTTAAATTGATCCAATTTTTTGGCTTTTAAATCATGTAACATTAGGTTGTCAAAAAGATCCTCCATCAAGTCATCTTCTTCAAGGTCATCATCCTCGGTCTCTTCAGTAAAATCTACTTCAAAGAGAATCCTCAAGTCAAGTGATACAAGTCCTCAAAACTGCCTCCTTAAGTCGGCCTCTATCAGTATTCAAGTCAGCTCAAATTAAGACACAAAACTTCACACTGTCATGTCGACTCATTATACGGAGGAACCACTATAAGTACCCATCTAAAGTTTCACATTTCACTGAGAAAATTCTGTACTTCTCTCTGCAATTAAGGTTTGGATTACAAACTCATTGAAGGTATAGTAGTACATATGCTCGGTGGTATGATGACAGGTTCTATGATACAATGGTCCCTATGCTCGATGGTGTGGCAATGGTACATTAACTCAGTGATATGATGCTAAAACATGATGTTGTGACATGATGTTATTCTCGGTGCTATGTTGTGACATTATGTTGTGTTATGATGTATCTATTCTTGGTGCTATGATACATAAACTCGGTGCTACAAGAAGTCATTGTTGCCTCATGTGATGGTGCTACCTCAATCTCGGTCAAAGTAATGAGGATGAAGTTTTGGTGCAAACAAAGGAGATCTCGGTGTCATGGAGATCTCGGTGCTAAAAAAGTGAAGGGATGAGTTGATGGATGAAGCATATAATCTAAGGGTCTTATTCATCTCATCTTGAACCTATTGAAGAAATAATTTTGTCTGGGTTTTCCCCAAAGAGTGGGGTCTTTCTCTGGTATCATGCCTACATATTGTGTCCTTTTCTATTTGTTTGGAATTAATCTTGATGATAAAAGATAAAATGCAAGAAAACATAATAATAATCACAAGATAATGTCATGATAAGAGAAACTAATTAAATACCTTTTCCATAACAACCTGAACCCCAAAATTAATCCATTCTTGTACGAACTACTTTCTTATGTATTTTTCCTTTATAATCCATTTCCAAATACATGTTCCAAATAAAGCACACCATAAAATATTTACCACCAATGCCCATAAAAAAAATTCAATGCTTTTTTAATCCCCAACCTCCATTGTCCTTCCTCATAGAAATATCCTCTTAGAAAACTAGATTAATCTTGTTTTCATCGCCGGATTCTGAACATATAAAATTATATATTATATATTTTATCATTTTAATGATATTTTTGGGCATCAAATAGAGGTGCATCCAATATACTGAAATATTCTACAAGACTGACTGAATTAAAATCAACCTTCCCCCAAGAGTCAACCACTTTAATGACCAAATAACCAACCTTGTTTTAAATTTTTGAATCAACGAACACCAATTTCTAATACCATAGTTATTCAGTTTCAAATGGAAGCCAAGATATTTGAAACCCCTGTCCATCACAACCACCTATATAGAAAATATAACAACCTATTAAAAAATAACTTGATCAGTAGATTCTTCAATAAGAGTAGATTTTGATTTTCTCATATAAAGACTTGTTGAGTCACCAAATGTGGAGACAATCTGATGAAGATAACTCCATTTCAAAATGGATACCTGTCCAAAAATTAGAACATCATAAAAAAACATAAGGTGTGTTACAAACATATTTTTGGTGATATTAATTCCACCAAAATATTCCCTAATGTGTGCCTTCGTAAACAACCTGATCATTCCATCAATAAATAGCAGAAATAATAAGGGATATAATGAGCATCCCTGCCACAATCCCCTCGATGCCTTAAATAAATTCGAAGGAACACCATTTATCAAGACTGCATAGTTGACCAAATGGATGCAAGTGATAATCCAATCAACAACCCCCATCAAGAGACTGATTTTGTGTAAAACTATTCTAAGAAAGTGCCAATCCACACAGTCATATATTTATGAAGTCCAGTTGTAGAATTAATGCATCCATTTTTTACCTTAATGGAATGCATGCATTCTTGAGTAATAGAAACAATGTCTGAAATTTGACAATGCTTTAAAAAACCAAAATTTTCAGGGGTAATGAATTTGGATAGCTTGTCCTTCATCATAGTTGCAATAATCTTCAAAACCATCTTATATGCAATTTTACACAATGAAATAGGTTGATAATACTGGAAATAAGAAGTCTTTAATAATTTTGGAATCAAGATAATAAAAGTAGAATTTAAAGCACATGTGATTTTACATGAAGTCTTCGATTCTTCAGTTAAGAGTAACAAATCTAACCCCAATATATCCTCAAAATGAAGGAATGATTCCATGTTCCACCCATATGGGCCAAGGCTTTTGTCCCTAGAAAAATAATTTATAGCATATACCACTTCATCAAATGTGACTGACCTCCCCATAACCACATCATCCTCCATAATAAACATCTAAGGATATGATTGAATGACCCCAAATTGAGAATAAATGTCCACCTCTTCCTTGGCTTTAAATAGATTCCCATAATATTTTACATCCTCCTTATGAAGATCCCTGAGTTTGAAAATTTTCCTACCTGCATCATCCTCTAAGACCTGAATTGAATTGTCTTTCCTTCTTTGAAAGGAAAAATTATGAAATAATTTTGTGGCTTTATTACCCTTATCAATCCAAATGGGATGACTCTTGAGCCTACATTCATATTCTTGTTTTAATATCATGCTATTTCATGCTTCCATATCCAAGGCCATTTTTTTCGAGCACTAGAGTAAAATCCAGGATTAGATGGGTCATATATCAAATTGAGTTCTTGGTTTGTCTCTGTTAGTTCTTTTTTATTGTTGCACTTTTTATCTATTTCCCATCGTTTGACCACCTTCTTTAGTTAATTTAATTTCAAAAAAACAACATCCATTTAGGAAGTCTCATTTTAAAATTCCACTTTTGACCATGTATCCTTTACCAAGTTCTCAAAGTTACGATCATTTAACCATAAATAATTAAATTTAAAAGGGATACCCTTCCATGTACATTCACCAAACCATTGTAAAAAAATTGGAGAATGACAAGACATAATTGATGAGTTGACCCAAGTACGCATTGAACCAAATTGTTCCAACAAGTTCTCATGAACAATGAATCTATGCAATCTCTTGGAAATCCCATCCAAGCCAGTGTGTCCTTTCCTCCAAGTAGGAGTAAGAGGAATGGGAAAAATATCCAATAAGTGGTTTTGCCTAATAATCTCCTTAAATAACCACCTAATGAATCAAATTTTCATCGTGACCCCCATATCTCAACCGCAAAGACTGCAAAATTTAAATCCCTTGCCAATTTAAGGGATCCATTCTTCAACAAACCACAATTATCCACCATGTTCTAGAAATATAGTATGGAATCATAGGGAGCATAAACATTTAAAATGTGAAATTGGGCCTTTGACCTCTTAGAAAAACCCCTTAGTAATATGCCTGAAAAAGATTTGGAAGTCATAAAATTAACTATTTGAGGATCCCCATAGAGTACCCAGACCTCCCTAGAGACCGAGGACATCGATCAAACATACCTTCCACCCCGAGCGTAATTTTAGAAAATATTTATGAGCCTTTTCAATACTAACCATAGTCTCTTCGATTAAAATAACAAATGGAATATGGCTCATAATCATGTGACGTAGGGAATTCTATTTAGTGGCATCCCCCAATCCACAAATATTAAGGGACATAATATTCATGGAGGAATGTTGTCTACTGGTGAAAATTCTCTAAGAGCCTACTTTTTAGAATCAACAAGGGAAAGGTATATGAGTGAATCCAAACAATCTTGGAATGTTATTGGTTTTCTAGGAGGATTAGGATCCCTCAGAGGATTCTTATACGATGTACACATTCAATTATTCCTAATGGTAACATTCTTCTTTGAATTTAGGCTAATGGGAAAACAATTTAGAGAAAGCATAATCGAGTGGATGGTTATAGGCTCGATATTTAGAGTCGTGTTGTGTCGTAAAATATCAATGTCACTACCAAAAAAATTGTTGGCAAATGCACACCAATATAAGAACCAAAAAAGTCACATGGGACATGAATTTCGAAAGAGGGTCAAAATTCACATCCATCATGCCAAGACCACTTCCCATCCTAGTATCCTTGGGGATCAAGGTAAAATTTTTGGGGGGACAAGACCCCATATCAGGGAGTGCTTTGAAAATAGAAGAAACACCAGTCAACCCCAATCTAATCATCGGGTTTTTAAAAATAGAAATATTTTCATTCGAATAACTCGTAGATTTATTAACATGGAAATTAGAAACCATTTCAATGCCACAATCATGAAAGTTGGAAGAGGAAAAATTAGAACAAGTAGCTTGATCAATACCTGAAAAGGTATGATGAACTATTGCATATGAACTAGTCTTTGTGTCATCAATCGATGAAGCCCCATCCCGACGAATCGACCTCATAAAAACATTTTCCTTATGCACGTATGAAGGATCCCCAAAACATCAAGGAAAAATTTCAATCAGATGACCCATTTGGTGACACCCCAAGCACTGAAATGGGATCATGTAGTATTAAATCTATTAACGTAGAGAAATATCAACCCAAATTAGATCGAATTACACAGGAAAACCACCATAGAAATCCATCTCTACTAATAGCCAAGCAAGATGCTTATCCAACCGACATAAACTGTGGTCATCCAGGAAAATAAATTTTCCTATCATATTACCAATCTATACCAAGGTAGTCTAGTCCACAGCTCTAGGGGAAGTCCAGGAAACTTCACCCAAATAAATTTTCTATGAGGAACCTCAATGATTGGATTAAATCCAACATACCAATGTTGTAGACTCAAGAATCTTTGCCCTTGAACCCATGGAATGCCAATAATTTTATCTTCATCCTCGGGATGGAGAAAATGAAAACATAACCTGTTATTTATCAAAAAACTAATCTCCAGCTTATAATATATAATGGGTTCCTATGGGGTATCGACCCACTCCTTCATTAACCTCCCATCCATTTTGGTGAATTCCCAATGACCAACTAGTGCTCGCTTTTGTAAGCCTGATACCTTGTCTCAATAAACGTCCTTTCCAAAAACCAAGTCTCATACAAAATTAGAAGCCTTTACCACCTTATTTATGTGACCACGATTAGCATGAGAATATACAAATTGTTCAATATCCTTAGAATCACCACCTTGTGAATTTCCAACAATGCACAAGCTTTTTTTGACCAGAAGCCAAATCCTCTAAAACAAGGCCTTAGACTCCAAAGTGATCTGAATCAATTATGCCATGTCTAGTGAGTTGGGGAAATTCATGGTCTGACCTGTTGTCCTCACAAAATCTACCCAACTTTCATGTGTTATAAACAAAGCGATGTGGATGGAGACACTTTTTATCTAAGGAGAGAGAGGATAATCAATGTGTATTTATGAACACATTTAATCCCTCAACAAAAAAATGAACAAAACATAAGACATATCATAATCATTGTAAATACAACCAATTATGACACTAACTATATAATAGTAAAAATATTGCTACCTAATATCAAAACAATTATAAAAGCAAGATCCAAATTAATTTTTCCAAGTCTAAGGAATCGAGGTATGACCAAACCCGCAAGCTGCATGAAATATGCTTAGATGTCACCTGTTCGTACCAAAAGTGATGAGAATGGAGACACCTGTTACCCTAAGAGAGAGAAATGCACGACATGTCTTTATGAAAGCATTTAATCCCTTACCAAAATAACGAACATAACATAATCCACATCATAATCACCGAAAAACAACCAATAATGCCCTTGGATTTGAAATAGAAAATACACTTGAAAACCAAAATAAAAACTATTGGAAAAGAAAGAATACAATCATGCCAAGTAATTGATCCTAATTCTGACATTGAAAAAAAATGCACTACGAATAAGAAACCATGTTCAAAGAAGAAACTCCACAACCTGAGTGATTCAGATCTTGGGGGGAGGCCCCCAAGATCTAAAAAATTGAAATGGATCTGACAAGATCTACAAAATTACAATGCCAGAAAAAAAAGAAAGAGAACACGTAGTAAATAAAAGCACAAATATTTTTTTTATTAAAACGGAGAATAACTTTATAAGCTCCATTGTGGTGGACAATCTATCCTTTTACAAAGTGAGGCTTGTTATTTATAACATTTTTTTGAGTTACAATACCATGGGTAGATACCATAGGTGGATACCATGGGTAGATACCACTTACAATACCATGGATAAATTCCATGTGTGAATGAATACCATGGGTGAATGAATATCATGGATAAATGTCACTTACAATACCATGGGCGGATAAATACCATGGGTGGATGAATACCATGGGTGTAAGCCACTTTTCATTCGGATCATTCCTCCCTCCTTAAGAAGCAATGGTCTCCATTTCATGAAGTTCCCTCCTGAGAAGCCCTTGTTGAATATGAAGATCCACCAAAGAGAAGGGTTTTGTGTGGTTAATCCATAACTGTGATGAACAAAGATCTTAGGATAAAGATACCCTGTAATGCTTGTGACCAACTATGATACTGACAGTGTGCAGCCTAGAAAATGGACTTCGATGAAGTGTGGGTTTGTGGATGACCTAGAACCATGAAAAACAAATATCTGAGGATTGAGATACCCTGTAATTCTTGTGACCAACTGTGATACTAACACTATGTGGCCTAGCAAATGGACTTCGATGAGAAGGATATTGTGCGGTTGACCCATAACCGTGATGCTGATTGTTGATGAAGTAGCAGGTGCCTACATAGCTTGGGGTGGGAGGGCACGTCTCCCAATAACCCAAGTTGAACACTGATATGCTGAAATTGATGAATGTGAAGCAGGTGCCTACTAAAGCAGGGTGGGAGGGAACGTCTCCAAAGGGAACCTGCTCTGAATGCTGCTCTAGATTTAAAATAGGCATAAATTGGTCAATATAACTCAGAATATTTATTATAACATGTTTTTGGAAACAAAATGATCATTCTGCATCTTTCCATGTGCTTGAAATCACTATCTGGAGACTCTAGACTCTCAAATTCGCACTGGAACTGTCCTGACGGCACAAAATTTCTGAAAAAAAATAGTTGATTTTAAATTAGCAATAATTCCCTTGTCCAGACTCCGATTCGACCCGATTTTTTTTTTGAAATCGGGTGATTTTTCAAGGTGAGATTAGATATATAACTTTTTCTTTGAAATTACGCACTGAAAACTTTAAAAAATGATAGGATAAACACTGTCCACTTATTGTCGTTAGAAATTTTTTTGCAACATTGTTGATTTTGAATCAACGATATCTCCCTCATCCGAACTCCAGTTCGGCCGAATTGTTTTTTGAATTTGGGTATTTTTTCACAAGGAATCTATATTTGGTATTTTTGTTTGTAAATTTTCACCAAAAGTTTCAGATCTGATCTGAAAACTTGTCACCCAAAAAAAATCATGGAGTTTGCTGAAGATGGCTGCAAAACATTGAAACTGAAATATGCTTATAACCCTCATTCCCATGGAGGCGTAACCTAAATATGATACCACTGATCTAGATCTTGGGGGGAGGCCCCCACGATCTAAAAAATTGAAATGGATCTGATAAGATTTGCAAAATTACAGTGCCAGAAAAAAGAGAGAACACACAGTAAATAAAAGCACAAATAAACTTTTTATTAAAACAAAGAATATCTGTAGAAGCTACATTGTGGTGGACAATCTGTCCTTTCACAAAGTGAGACTTTTTATTTATAGCCTTTTTTGAGTTACAATACCATGGGTAGATACCATAGGTGGATACCATGGGTCAATACCATAGGTAGTTACCACTTACAATATCATGGGTAAATTCCATGTGTGAATTAATACCACTTACAATACCATGGATAAATTCCATGTGTGAATGAATATCATGGATAAATGTCACTTACAATACCATGGGCGGATAAATACCATGGGTTGATGAATACCATGGGTGTAGGCCACTTTTCATTCAGATCGAGTGAATGAATATCATGGATAAATGTCACTTACAATACCATGGGTGGATAAATACCATGGGTGGATGAATACCATGGGTGTAGGCCACTTTTCATTCAGATCACCGAGTGATATCACAGAAAGTTACATATAGAGAAATAACGAGGATATCAATCTAACAATGCATAAAAATATATACATAACAAGAAAATGATAACCAACCTCGAGCCCCTAAAATCCACTTCTAGAAGATAAATTGAGAATGGACTATGAAGTAGAGAAATATCCCCCACACCTGATATAAAAAACCATATAAAATCGGGCCACAATGCACAAAAAAAGGATGTCTCCATACGTGAAACAATACTCCACCCCTACACAAACAAGATATCCTCAGAGTCAGCCCAAGATATGGTAAAAAGGGTAAGCTACCCATAAACAATACTAATGGAAAATATCTCATAGACAAAAAGCATAAAAAAATGGGTTCATGTAACCAAAGACTCAAAAGAAAAAATTGGCTCTCAACACCCCTATTAACCAAAGATCATTTGAAAAGCATCAATTATCTGCTCCTATTCTTTGTTATCTCAGCCCTACTATCGCTCCCAAAGCTCCATCCTCTTCAGGCTGGAATTCCATTTCGCCCAGTGTTTACACTATATTCTCCATATCTGAGCTACAACCAATATTTGGACTTAAATGGCCCTTATTTTCAAGTGAGTTACCTTCTTTTTTATGTTTGCTAGAATATATAAAATATTTGAATCTATAATATTATATTAGACTTCAATTATATATGTTATTGCAAATTACGATCTTTGGACTTATCTACTCGAGCACCAAGAGATATATTCACTAGTTTTGATTGAAATTATGTATTTATATAGTGCATAATAAATCATATACAATTATATAAGAATGCAAGAATGTATACATTTTAGTATATATAAAAACATGTATGGTTCATGATTAATGTAATAACATATATAATTATGAATATGTAAATGTACGTGTATATGTGTGTGTGTGTGTGTAATTGATCATAAAACTACATCTCTCTACATATTCAATTAAAATAGATTTATTTAATAATTTGTCCACCCAAAATAACTGTAAAAGGTTGGGTAGAGGGATTTCTGCACCAAAAAAACCATAATTAAATAAATTATGTATGATTATAATAATGAAATATGTATAATTCTGAAGGATTTGTAGAACTAAGCATGTATATAAATAATTTCCAAATGATTTATGCCAATGAATCTTCTGAGAAAACCTATGATTGCCAATATATTTATTTCCTGGAACAAACCTCAACGTTTTTAAAAGTATGTAAAATCAAAATAACTGAACATCCAAAATTATTAAACCAACGTCCCACTAGTTTTGATTGTAAATAATAATAATATTTGTTTTGATTGTAAATTGTAACTTATCCCACTAGTTTTGATTATTTATAAAAATGTGGATTATAATTTTATTTTATCTCTGCGGATATTGGAACTGGAAAATGATTTTAAATTGCAAAACCATTATTGTGGATGGGTAGAGTGCAAGACCTTTTATTAGGCTTAAAAGCAATACAATTTTATAAATTTTTATCAAAAGTGATTGTAGATCAAAATGGTATGTTGCGGTTATATAGTAAATATTTCCTTGACATATGTATATAAACTAATATCTTTGCTCACACCGTATCGATGTGCAATGTTTGTCATAAACTACATCGATACATAGTTTCCTACATGATTATTTTTGAATAATGATGGGTAATTAGAGAATAATCAAATGAAAGAGATTTGCAATTTGGTGAAAAAGAAAAATTTGGAAACACTTTTTGGAGTGTAGGGATAAATCACCCTATCATTTATTGTTGGCTCAAAGGGGTCTTGACCTAGGTTTGGAGTTAGCTACGCACCAACAAAACCCTTTATTATTGACCCTTTTGGCAATGACCTACTACGTAGATCGCAGTCTCACCCGAGGCAATATTGGGGGATGTCAGAACTAGGTTTTGGCATCCGGAGGGATAATGGAGTGTGGATCTACAGCTAAATTTCTATTTATACTTATTCTGAACTGCGCGGATGCATCTATCTACTTTAACAACTTATACTTCATTCATCAATCAATACTTATGCACACTGCACCTTTATCATTAGAACACAACATAAAGCATAGAAATAACTTCACAATACAGATATTAAGCAAATACACATATAAACACAACAATGCTTCCAAAACTATTATTATTTTACTATGATAAAGCTCTTCGATACATACAACTTCTCCGACCTGCGCACACAGCTGCAGGTGGTCTACGCACAAAGTTGTAGACTCTTCAAAGCCTCCACGCACATAAATACAGATCCTTCCCTTAAGACCCAAATAAAACATATATTCAATAGCTTGTGTTCATCAATAATTCATCGATTACTAACTTTGAATCAATATTACATTTCATCATATAGCATTTGCATCAACAAAACCATGGTCCACATACCATGGGCAGACAAAAACTAAAAAATAAACTCGAACCCTTTACAAAAAGAGGGGTTAGACCCACCCCAAAGCCCCAAACCTCCGCACGGTAGATTCAGCACTCCGCTTTCTCAAAATGAAGAGTATTTGACTCAAAATTGTACTAAGTTGGGCCATGCCCAACAGGCCCCAAAAATGACATGTGACTCGTCCCAAGTCACTCAGCTTGTGTGCCTCGAACCTTATCTGCAATGCTTGCGTAAGTGACTTTAAGTGGCTGAATCATCTCTATAAATTACTTCTCTTCCTGGCGCACCTCTTTGAGCAACTTCTCTATGGCTGGCTCGACTGTCATCTGAAGCACGTCTTTCTTCTTTTGCCGCATCTCTTTAAGATTTCCATCTACTGTTTGAGACAATTGGACAACCTCTTCCTGCCATGGTTGAGTCCGCGTGGTGATCAACTGCTCTTTCCTTCGCAAATCCTTCATCTAACTCTGCATATTTTTCCCTTCAATGATTCGAGCAAGCTGCGGCGTGGATGCTAAAGTCCTCATAGTGACCCAGATCTCGTCCAATTTCTTCTGTTTGGCCTATACCTCATTGTCAATATTCTGAATGTTTGGATCCTCTTGTAGTGAGGTTCAAATATCCATTGTATCTTCTAAAAAATTTCCACAGTCATTTATTGTCGTGGAGATACCTTCCAATGTGGTTTTAAGATCTGCTTCCTTTGCTCGTGTACCTCCAGCGGTGTGGTGGGTTGTAGCCTTATTTGTAGCTCAGTGATCTGCATCTAGTATTCAAACTTGAGATGTTCCATGTTGTTCTTTGATTCCTTGATCGCGAGGTCGAGCTTCACAACCTTCTCTGTTTGGGCTTCTTCTGCGCGGACCATGATTTCTGGAATATCTCTGCAAGTCTTGCCTATGGCATTCTCTAGCTACTCATGTTATTTCCACTCCTTATCCCTCTCCTTGATTATCCAATCCATTTCCTTCATTATATATATTTTTTCCTATTTCACTTTGTCATGGTCATGCAACATGCATTGTTCTTTCTCCTTCAGTTCTTTGATGATCTCTTGATGAAATTCATGTAGTGTTGGGGTGGGGAGCGCAACGAGGTTCATACTATTGCTTCCATAACCTTTGGCGTGTTCTTTGTCTTCAACTGCTTCGAACTGAAGTGCTCTACCAGGTACGTGCAAAATCCGAACTCTGGTTGTGCCTGTTGGATTGCTTGTGCTGATTGAATGGATGGTTGTTCCTGTGGTTTAGTTTGTGCCAACACCTTAAGCTGATGCATTCCCTGTTGTACCTATGTCAGTACTACTTTGTATTGATCTTCAATCTGGTTCCATGTATCTTTTGTTATATGCAGCACCTTATCGCCAATTTAATCGATGTCCCCTTCAGTGAGGGTCATTGGATCTATGCTTTTGGATCTATCTACCTTATGCTTCTTCCACACAACTGGCGTAGATGTTGTAGGGACCCTTCTCTTCACAATAAATGGGGACTCCTCCTTCTCTCTATCATTTTGAGGGTCTTGTCCACCCTTCTTTGTGCCTCGAGTTTCTCTGCCATCCTTCTATTTTTCCTTTTTTCTGTCTTTTTCTGTTGGTGTATGTTTTCTACTAGTTCCTGCATGTCATGTTTCAGTGCCTCTAGTTGATGGAGCCATCTAGTCTGTTGGGCAGTTCCGGGTGACTTGCATAATGTAAATTTCGGTAACCAAGTATGGAAAATGGTACGATACATCATCTAGATCCTTTCACACCTTGATGTACGTTCCGTGAAAATAAACTTTGAAACTTGCAACTCCCCAGTAATCTTCAAACAAAGTTAGTGACAGCCTGGGATGCTGACTCACCATTGTGCACAGATCCATATCCATTACCACCGATAAAATTTTGATATCCATTGTGCACTTCAGTTCCTTAGTAAATTAGAGCAAGGCATACCTCACAGCTTTGCATACATTTGGGTCCACAATCGGGAACTATGACTCTTCTGGTTCCTTCCCTTCCTCTTGTGCTTCACGGAAATATTCTAGAAATTATATTCATAGGTATCCAACCTAGTTATGCTAGACCTCTTTACTGCACTGTGAAATCAAAGAAACCATGGTTGTAGGTACTTCATTCGCACAACATTTGAGTATTATCTTTCCTGCGAGGATGTGCACGACGAAGCACACTGATGGATCATTGGTGGAGCTAATTTCATAGCCCCTCGACTTCTTTACCAGGTCATACTTCTTCTTCATTTCATCACCGATGACCTTGTCCTGAATCTTTCCTACGAACTCCTTAGTGGGGTTCTTTCCCTGGTAGGGTAGTGAATTATTCTTCTAATTAGCATGTCATCGATGGGCATCCTCTCTCCCAAATAGAGGGACCCATAATGTACCAAAGTAAGTAGATGGCGAAAACAAATGATGTTGATATTAATTTTCCCAAAATGTGGAATGTTTAGCATGTTTAACAACCCTTCTTATTGTATTCCCACAGCACACCTGTGTGGCTCCAATTTGGTGACGTCATTCTCTGGGTAATGAACCTGGGGCAAGTATCTACTAGGCTCAAATTGGGGATATTTTCTTATGTCTTTAAATTCTCATTCCTCCACCCTTTTTTATGGTACCTTCCCCAGTGGTTCACCTTCAAAGGGTACTTCTTCCCACATAATTGTTGTGAATACAACGAACTTTGCATTATTTGGGTCTTTCACGGATTTAGCACTCAACTTCCGTGGTGGTATATATGGCGGTAGCCTAGAGATATGGTCTACATTTTCTTCTACAATATAGTTTGGAATCTCTGCTTCAATTTCTTTGTCACTCTCCTATGTTTCCATGGGTTTCTTCATCTTGTCTTGTCGCTACTTAGTCCACTGTTCCTTAGCAATTTTCTTCCTTAGGGACTGTGTAAATCTAGGGGATGCAATTGGTATTATGACTTGATTTTTCTTTGGTTGTGCTCCTTTTGCAGTCGGTTACTTGTGCGACGACCTTGCTCCTATGACACTTGGTAATGTGGTTATCATGGTTCCTCCTAGTCCCATTCTTACCAATTCTCTGGCAAGTTTGTCCCAACTCTTCACAGACATACAACAAATCGCTTTGTTCTCACTTAGGTGAAAATTTACAATTCAAATTCTTAGGGAGAAAAGTGTCAAAATGTGGATCAAGATCTTGATTTTATAACAAATTTGAATTTCATACCTCATGTTTTTTTAGATTTGGCTCATTTAATGCCTATATGGCACTAGATTCAACCAAATTTGCTCAATAAATGCGCTTTCCATGCTCCTTTTAACGGATACTTCCATTTCATGTCAACTTTTTCCTTCTAACAGCAATATTTCTGGTGAACTTCAATGAACCTTCCTTGTGTTGTAACAATTCCTCCCTTGTCGTAGTTCATTCGGAATTCGACATTATTTTGAACATTGCATAGTAATATTCCTATGGCGTGACTCCTCTGGACTTTACCATACTCCTGTCTATCATGAAATACTCTTTCTTCTTCGACGAAGCCCCTTTTTGCAGAGTAGTTTATAGGCTAGTGCCCACTTTGAACTACAGGTGGCACTAATACTTTCCCTTTTTCATTCTTTAGTGAGAGGTTCCAGGGACAAATTCATCCCTATATATCTTCATTCTACTACCATTTACTCATCCTGGCATCAACTAACCATCCAACTTCGTGAGTTGAACTACGCCTCCATCAGATATTTGCCTGATGATATATGGTCCTAACCAATTTGTTTCAAACTTTCCTGGGAGCGTTGCGAACTTGCTATCATACAACAGTACAAGGTCTCCTTATTTTAATGTCTTCTTCTTGATGTGCAAGTCATGCCAAGATTTCTCCCTTGATTTTTTCACTTGTTGATGATAACCTGCAATAAACCTATCCTCTTCAAGAGCAATAAATTACTCCATCTGTTCCTCCATTGTCTCGTGGTATTCGATCTCTATGAATGATACAATTATCAAACTAGGCACTTTATATTCCACAGGCATGACTGCTTCTTGTCCATAGACCAACCTAAAATATGTTTGTCCTGTCAACTTCTTGCATGTTGTCTTGTATGGCCATAACACTGTTGCAATTCTAAAATCCTAGGCATTTCTGTTCACATTGCATACTTGTTGGAACAGGGTCCCCTACGAGCTGCGAAATTGGTCTGATTTTGTATATTTTTTATTATATTTAGTCTAGTGCACGGGTTTTGGGGTGGGTCAAAGCCCCGAAAGCATTGTAATGAGTCAAAGGGTAAACCTGGGGTCCGAAAACCACGGTTTGCGAATCGTAGGAAAGATTAGGCTAGATTGTTATAAATAGAGGAAAATTTTGACTTGTAAGTAGGTAATGAATAGCTATTGATGTGAATTGTGGTTTATTAAGTCTATTTGGATTTTTGGGGAAGGACTCTTGCTGGCTGTGTGCGTGGAGATCCAGAGTCCTATTGTGTGCAGACCCTGCTGCTATGTGCACAGGCTGGGATGGGTATTGTAAGGGGAAGTTGATGAAGTAATGAATACAAAAGGCTATTTGGGAACTGAATCTATGTGTATTGTTTATGAAAATCATTGGTAATTACTGTCTTATGCGTATTCTGTATTCAGTTGCGAAAGTTCTGTGTAAGTGTTTTACTGCATCTAGATCTATTCTGTTTTGTTTATGCAATGTTGAGCTACTGCCTTGAATTATATGATTATTGAGCCCCATAGTACAATTAACCTTGCACATGTGGATGTGTAAAGAGGCCGATACATCCTGCTCGGGGAGATCTAGACATCTCGAGGCAGAACGCAGCTCTTCTTGCCTTACCTATCATTTCTTAGGGCGCGGAAACTTGGTTCCAGCACCCACCCATACTACTTCGAGTGAGACTTTGACCTATGCAAGTAGGTCAATACCGAAAGGGCCAGTAGTATAGGGGTTTGTTGGCAAGCCTTGAACTCCTAACCTGGGTCAGTACCCCTCGAGCCAACAAATGGTTCCGTTGCCGGGACCTGAAGCATTTTGAGAAAGGGATTGGGTAATGACAAGGGAGTACTGACAAAGAAGAAGAGCAGGTGCAAATGAGTGGGCTCCATTCGGGGTGAAAATACAACGCGGAGCGGTAGGTACTATCGAACCAATCTAGAAGAGGACATGGCAGCGCACGTGAAATTACCTACCTTTAAAGGTGCAGCCGATGAGGACATGGACCGATTTTGGTTCATTGCAGACTCGATATGGACTGCGCAAGGGGTGGTGAGAGATATTGTGAAAAGGGCATAGCTTTCCCTGGCATTTGAAGAAAGAGCGTTGGAATGGTACATGCGATACATATCTCAGAATGGGAGTACATATATTCAAGATATTAAGGACGCTCTGAAGCAACAATTCCAAAAGCCAAAATCTTACTCTCAGGTGGTAGCGAAAGTAAAGAACTTCAAGCAAGGTGCATCTGAGTCAGTATGGGAGGCTGATCAGCGACTGAAGAAAGCAATCAGAGAGGGAGGATTTAAGTATGACGATAGGTAGCATATCGAATGGTTCATCGCTATTCTTCTACCTCACCTATGCATACCTATGAGCCACCAAAATTTCGACTCTCAAGACAAAGATTTGGAAACGTTTATGAAACTAGAGGCTATGCCCAAGATAGATGCTTCGTTAGGAGTACAGTAGATCAAGGTGAAGATCGGGGCACTGCACATGGAGATTCAGGACCTACGACAGGAACACAGAAGGGAAGCCTGCGCAGAACTATGGTGCCTACAATGTCAAGTATTAGGGCATACAAAGGACCTGTGCCTAAGGAACCCGGGGTCAAGTGAGGGACCCAACCCAGGAAGACGGGGCCCAAGTGAACAAAAGCAGCACTAGTGTCGGTTCTGTCAGTCAGTAGGGCATGCTGAGAAAAATTGTCGGACCTATGGTCTAGTAATGGATCGAGGAAATGTGTATAAGGTATAGTCAGGCCTCGCCTTGCCAAAATCCCTCGGAAGCAGGGAGGGAGGCCGAAGTGGGAATGCAGGTCGGAGCCGGGGCCAATTGATCTACTATAACTATGAAGACACAGGGTATTTTTCGAAGGATTTCCCGAACCCTACAAGACAGTCCTGCAGATATTACTGACAGTTGGACCAGATGTTTGAAGATTGTCCAGTCTTGATAGCAAAAATACAGGAGAAGCAACTCCCACCTACACAGACAGTGCAGAGGGTTAAGGCTGAGCATAACCCAAGCATAAATATTGTCACGCACAGTGGAGTGGATACTAGAGGGATTGAGGAGAAGGTAAAAAATGGAATGTTGATCCGCAAGGTAGTTAGTAAACAAGAAAGCGTGGACCTGGACAAAGCAAAGGAATCATTTATGGAAGCTCGAAGGGACTTCTTTGGGACCAAGGCGCCTACATCCCTACTCCCTGAGTGTCTTAAGGCAGCTGAGGAGGTCAAACCTTTCCTACAGGCATATATGAAATTACTGCGAAACCCAAGGGCAGCACAAAGTCTGCAGGCTTTAATAAATAGCTGTGCAACGTGCCCCACCTGGCCCCCGATATTAAGGACATACACAAATTGTACAGTTATAAGAAATGCATTGGGAGGGAGATGCGGTTAACAGCCCAAATCGACACTTACGAGATGGATCGAGTTATCTTAGAACTCGGATCGGATGCCAATGTATTACCTAAACAGACCTGGCAACAGATGGGTGAACCTAAGTTGGAATGGTCCTCTATCCAACTACGCATGTCTAATCATCAAAATATTGTACCGTTGGGAAGGCTATCATGGGCCATGGTAGATATCGCAGGAGTAAAGGTCCGGGCTGACTTTGAAGTCATTCAAATCATCGAGGATGCATACCTTTACCTTGCTCTACTAGGATTGGTTGGGCCATCGACATGGGTGGTATCATTAACTTAAAAAAGAAGAAGCATGGTGTTCGAAAATAATGGCACTAGGGTAATCGTACCATTATATCCTACGGAAGGTAAACATTACACGAAGCCAGTAACCAAGGAGGAGGATGTGGAATATATCTATAAGCTAACTGCGCAATACGCGGACTACCCAACAAGGGATGAAATATTGTGCGGGGTAGGGGATACTGAAGCCTTATCTGATCTTGATGAGGAAATAGAGACTTGGCAGAGCCGATTAGGCGACGTCTCTATGCTGTGTTGTCTTTGAATCATAAAAAACGTCCACTGCATTTCCTCAGAGGTAAGGACCCTGATGGGACCAGGAAGTGGTGGTTACTGCAAGCCAACCCTAGGAAAGGGTCAGGCTTACCCGTGAACAAGTTGCATTAGACTGCACTCGACACCAGCTATAGGGTCAGGAAGTAGAGATCTCATACATCCAGCCACCTCTGAAATGAAAAAACAGCTGCGGTTAAGCCAACACGCTCTGGCAACATCCCCCCTTACACCCTCACTTACACAGGCGATAAGGTTCTCGTTGGCATGGGTCATGACTTGCCTAGGAAGCAAGATTGTGTTGGGGGAAGACATGCAGCCGATGCAGGTGGGTGACCCTAGCATGACAAATGGGTTGAGCCTACTGGTGATACGAAAACTATCCATTGGAACAGTACCCATTGGTAAAAAGAAAAAGTTACCGTTGGAAGGAGCGACTATCGGGCATTTAATGGAACGAATTATGAATATTTTTTACCATTTCCTAGGGGACCCGCCTCAGATAAAGTTTACCTCACCATTGCACGATTAGGGTTACTTTAAAGAGGGCAGGGTAGTTCAGTCAGAGGCATCGTTTCACTTACACAACTTTCTCTCTTCATTCATTCCTTGGAAACACTTGAGCAATCAAATTTTTTGTGTCCACACTATCCCTCTCATGTCGGGATGACCCACTCCATCTGATAGTAGTCACCTAGGGCTGGGCTTCATTTTTCGTGCATGAATGCCGATCACCAACCCTGCCGAACCCTCGACCCCGACGGGGCCTAATGTCGAAGAAATCATGGAGGTTGAGTCTGAGCTGGAGGAAGTTCCCCCTACACTGGTCACAAGGGAGGGCAAGGAAAAGGCACAAGGTTTGGGAAAAGCTCCAAAAGCAGCGAGGTGGGCTACTGAAAAGCCTCAGACTTCCCCAAGACATGCCACGTCTCTGCCAGTGTCACCTTCAGATCAGGACGCACAGGAGGGTGCTTTGCCTACTAACCTTATCGATTGGTTACCTCCCTTCGTTCGCCCACGTAGGCCTTCTACCCAAACACCAAAAAATTTGGATGGCCTGGTCACTTATCTGCAAACCCTCCTAACCCCGAGAGAAGTCCCTGTCATCAGTGATCCTTGCAGACGACTCCATGAGGTCAAGTTTGATAATCACGACTTGGCGGACTTTGAAACCCTCCCTAAATTAGCCCCAGCATTATACTTTGATACAATCTAGGGCAATGATGGAGTCACGGTGGTGCCCCAATGCTGGGTATGTGGCTTGGCCAGATCGAGACTTTTGAATCTGCTCTGAATGCCTCACTTTGGCCATTACAACGTCACAGATTGGTTGGCTCGCCAATTTCTCGCCCTCATTCACGATGGTTACTTATGGATTCAAGACAAGGTCCCTATTGATGTTGCGTTGATCCACAAGATTACAGGCCTTCCTATGCAAGGGCTGCACCCATTAGAATAGGTAGGAAAAAAGTATGAAGCAGCTACCGCTATGTATGTACAAACGACCTATGCAGTGCGCCGAAATCAGCGAGGGTTTGTGATCCAGACTATCAATGACCCAGCTACACAGATGGGTACTAGGCTCTTAGCCTGCAAGCTAATGAGGAAGTGTCAGGTTGTGACTGTCCCCACCTATGTGATCTAGTTGGCCGGCCAGTGTGCGAAGGGAATTTCTTTCAATTGGGCTCAATACTTGTGCGATTAATTTCTGGCTAATGTCTGCGAATCCGAGGAGCAAGGGACGTATTTCTTTTATTCATGGTTATTATTCCTAATAGTGTTGGTCGCCTGGTACACCCCTAAGGAGTCGGTCCTCCCTGAACTTCCTCCTGGAATGTGCGAAGGAGCTCGATATGCTCACTTATGGGACTCCAAGGATGCGCAACGCATCGAGGATAACAATTTTTTTTGGATCCTATTCTAGAGCAGTGTGGCAGCCACCATAAACTCTCAACCCCGGCTGTCCCCGACGATATATGACAAATACAAGAAGGTTGTTGCGTTCCAAGTTACCATGCACCATATTCAGATTCACGGCCTCAACAATAAGACATGGACGACACTCCCTTATATGGTAGTCGATGAAGAGATTGACCTGATGATCATGCTATGGCCCCCTGCCTGGAAGAAAGGCCTCACATATACCCATGGGGAGACCGCAGAACCTTGCCAGACGGCCCCAGACATCGCCAAGGATAGGGATACACAGCCGCCACAGACCTCTACGGCTAAATCCCAGGTAGGTTCTAACAGAGATACCACCCCTTCCCCCGGTACGAAGCGGTCAGGGGAGCCGACACCAGGATCCCGTAAGAAACAACGCGCCCATCGTGCACAATATGATGCAACGGTCACACTGACTGACTGTGACCTTGAGAAAATCGCAGATGCAGTCACCATGGCTATAGAGGACAAGTGGGCATCTATCAGGGCACAGCAGAAGGCTGCGGTCGACACTCTCCAGGCCGAACTTCGCGCTCTCCAGATAAAAATCGATACACTTCCGACCAGCGCCGGCCAGGCATGAACCCCGGCACTTGATAACAGTTCGGCGCCATTCACAGAGGAGCGTGGTCTCTGGACTATCCCTAGTGCTTCCTTGGTAGGAACTTAGCTCCCAGCAGACACAGAAACCCAGCTGGATCTGGCCAAGTTGCCCCATGAAGCCTTATAGGGCCTCCATAATGTGGTCTTCCAGGAGATTCGCCATCGTGACTAGCGCATACACCAACAGCTTGGTATGGCCGAGCACACCATCACACAGTAGGCGACTGATTTTCTCCTTGCCGTGTCACAATAGGTGGAGCTTGAAGCA
Organism: Pinus albicaulis; assembly: GCA_034641835.2. Classification (NCBI taxonomy): domain Eukaryota; kingdom Viridiplantae; phylum Streptophyta; class Pinopsida; order Pinales; family Pinaceae; genus Pinus; species Pinus albicaulis. The sequence continues at coordinate 1,349,198,087 of CM076579.1, forward strand.
GTGATCCACCAGCTCTGTACAGAGGTTACAGACGAAATCTTGGCCATGGACACGCCTTGAGCTAAAGTAGAAAAATTGGTTGCAGCACTCTGTTGCACTGAAAATTGTCATCTTGAGATTCTGCTATCTGTATGAGCTCATTATCACTCATACTTCCTCCTTTGCAAGTCTAACAACATCAGTTCCCCATATCAAGCCTTGAAAATAAGAGAAAAGCTCTCAAAAGTCTCTAAAACTCTGGTATTGCACTTTCTCTTTATCTTAATTGCAGTCTCGCACCTAATGGTCATGTCTCCTGCGTACCTAACCGCACTTTCACTGTGTTAAGGGTGTGAACCCCTGTAAATATTAAAAAGGCGCAAGTAAACTCTAAAAAGCTCACTTTCAGTCATTTCTAGAAGCTTCTGGAAGGAATCTTGCGATGGCAAGTTCGCTCTTTTCAGGTTCATATATCCCATACCTTAAGGAGCTAACCCCTTGATGTGAGGAGCTTATCCCTTTGAAGGAGGATTTTATCCGTTCATTAGTGGAACTATAACCTCCTATTTTGCACTATAAAAAGAGGCATAGAGCAGCCTCAAAGGGTTACTAATGGACAATATAATTGATGAATTCAAGCTTTAGTATTATTTTAGGTAAAGTGTTGTTGGAACTTAGACTCATTTAGCTGATATTTTATGAGGAAAGATTACATACCTGTATGTATCTTGGTTGGAAGAGTGAAAGGCTTGTCAGAGTAAAGGAAATTCCTACTTCAGACCCCAGGAAGACCTGTTCAACATCAAGGCTGAAAAAGTTGTAAGGTTCTTCTACTATTTCAAAGTTAATACAAATAAGTTTGTTTTTCTCAATAAGATGTCAATTGATTGTTTATTTTATGGATTACTTGATCACCATAATAGATATGATTTATGAATACATGTTATGCAGGTGCTATTTGATGTTTGTTTGTTTGTGATTGCAGATCTTCGAAGATAACTCTTTTGGGCGACTGAAGTACGACTACTACAAACAAGCACTGGATCAAGGTAGGATCGTAACACCTTTGTAGCATTTACTTATAAATCGTGATATATCTAGAGAAATATAGATTTAATTGTCTGTTTGTTGCTAGACTATCTTCTGATACTAGGGAGATCGGTCTTGTTTGCAAGATCGATTTATCCGGCCAACACACTCAAAGCATCTCGCATGGAAATACATATCGTCAAGGCAACTGGAACAACAAATCACCGACTTGTAGGCCAAACTGCAGCCCAAAACGCCTCTGGAAGTTTGCAGCCAGCGCGTCGCCCTAGTCACCGATGCAAAAAATGTTATTTCAGGGTAGATTGCCCAAGGTGCCCAGCTGTTGGAGTCAGCCATGCAACTCTGGACTAAGGTCTAGTGCAATCTGGTCCTTCATGCAATTAGTCAGGACTTACGGCAGAAGGAAGAAGCTTTCGAGCAAGACAACACCACACTGTCCACTTTGGTACCAGCACAACGCTTGGCACAGTTAAAGACCAACAATGATCTCTAGGATGAAATTGAGAAGCTCCAGCGTAAACAGAACGTCATGGCGGAACGTCTAAAGCCTTGGGCTGCCACAGCCCTCCAACTTTCGTAGGATATTGATGGTGCGATGAAGCGACTTACTCAGACCCTTGAAAGAGTCACCGCAGCAACTGAAGGACCGACCTCCCAGAAGCTGGTAGACCTGGCATAGAGTGTTGTTGCCCAAAGTCAGGAAGTGTTACCTCCACTCATCGTCACCTTCAATACCTTGCGTGTGCAGATAGAGACTGCACCACCATAGTGACTCAGGACGAGTCACAAGATTGTGTTGGGGGATTGTTGGAATAGGGTCCCCTACGAGCTGCGAAACTGGTCCGCTTTTGTATATTTTTTATTATATTTAGTCTAGTGCAGGGGTTTTTGGGTAGGTCAAAGCCCCGAAATCATTGTAATGGGTCAAAGGGTAAACGTGGGGTCTGAAAAAACGGTTTGCAGATCGTAGGAAATATTAGGCTAGATTTTTATAAATAGAGGAACATTTTGAATTGTAAGTAGGCAATGAAGAGCTATTGATGTGAATTGTGGTTTAGTAAGTCCGTTTAGGTTTTTGGGGAAGGACTCCTACTGGATGTGTGCGCGGAGATCCAGAGTCCTGCTGTGTGAGGACCTTGCTACTGTGTGCGCAGGCTGGGATGGGTATTGTAAGAGGAAGTTGATTAAGTAATGAATACAAAAGGCTATTCGGGAACTAAATATATGTGTAATATTTATGAAAATCATTGGTAATTATTGTCTTATGCGTATTCTATATTGAGCTGCGAAAGTCGTGTGTAAGTTTTGTACTGCATCTAGATCTGTTATGTTCTGTTTATGCAATGTTGAGCTACTGTCTTGAAGTATATGATTATTGAGCCCCATAGTACAATTAACCTTGTGCACGTGGATTCAAAAAGAGGCCCATACGTCCTGCTCGAGGAGATCTAGACATCTCGAGGCAGAACGCAGCTCTGCTTGCCTTACCTATCCTTTCTCAGGGTGCGGAAACCTGGTTCCAGCACCCACACATACTACTTCGGGTGAGACTTTGACCTGCACAAGTAGGTCACTACTGAAAGGGCTAGTATTATAGGGGTTTTTTGGCAAGCCTTAAACTCCGAACCTGGGTCAGGACCCCTCAAGCCAAAAATACTTTTGTGATTGCATTCTCTAGAATCTTATTGAAAGCTTCGACTGTCCCATTTTCTTGAGGATGATATGGTGTACTTTTCTGATGGTACACTTGAAATTATTCATTCAATGCCTCAATAGTCGTATGTAAGAAATGCAAACATCTGTCACTCATCCAGATATTTGGACTCCCAAATCTGGACAAAATATACTCAAATATGAACTTCACGGCAGTCTCTTCACTGCAATACTTTACTAGTTTTTCCTTGGCCGATCTTTTCAAATAATTTGTTGTAGTGATTATATACCTTGCGCCAATCTTCTTTCCTAGTGGATTAATAGGTCCAAAAAATTCAATAGCCCACTTATCAAATGCTTGAAACATCATCTGTGGATTCAATGGAATTTCATCTCTCTTTAAGGTATTCTTGTTATTTTACATACACCACAAGTTCGACAAAAACTCTTTTCATCCATATGCAATTTGGGCCACCATAACCCAACTCTCAAAATCTTCTGCGTTGTGGCCTTTCCTACATAATGTCCTCCTACAACTCCTTTATGGGCTTCTGCCAAAATATGCTTCCTTTTATGTTCAAAAAAATATTTGCGCAGTATTTCATCTAGTCCTATCTTATGCAAATTTCTTGCAATCAATGAAAAATCAGTTGCCTTGAATACAAGCTCCTTCTTTTGCTGCGTAGTGTACTTGGTGGGTGCCATCCTAGTGGTAAAAAACTAAATAATATCTACGAAGTGATCATCTGCAACCCTTATTGTGAATAACTTTGCATCTGGAAGGTTCTCCTCAATGTTTGTGGGTTCTGCACTTGTCTCTATCCTTGATAGATGATCAGGTCCAACGTTCAATCTTCCTGGCCTGACTATAGCTTCATAGTTGTAGTCCTGAAACAACAACAATCATTGACAAATATTTCCTCCTAAAACATGATTAGAGTAGTCAATGAACATCTTGAAGTGCACTCCCAACAATTTTTTTCTAAACTTCTGTAATGCATATACCATAGCCAACCCTTCTCTTTCTATCTTGGATGATCCAGATTTATGCAGGAATGCAACAGAATAAACATATAACCATAAATTCAAAGATGCATCGAAAATAACACTTCATTTCATTAATATCAAAGAACTGAAATTTGCTTACAGACAGAATGGAAATAAAACTAGCTAGGGCACTGGTAGCTATCTCTTAGAAGAGATGTGGCAGCTACAGGCCTCTAAACTGAGTTACAATGAGGTTCGAGGGCCTATTGATTATTTAGAAACAATGGGAAATCCTAAATAGCCAAAACCCTAACCCTAGGAGATGAAGCGCCAAAACTATGGGCCCCGTTTGGGTAAATTGGTGTTTCAACTTCCCGGAGATGTAACTTTGGCATACGATCTCCATTTGACGCGTACCATACCTCGTTACAAAGATCTATCTGAGGACTACAAATTTAGAGTGAGCAACATTGGTCCATGGACCCATGTTGCTCCCCGTTTTCCCAAAAAACATCGTTTAGGGCCTCAAAACGGCTCCGGAAGTTCAGGACGCGAAAAAATGCTAAAAATAGTAATTTGTGTCGAAACTAAAAAAACTGAAAGAGACAATGGTGGGGCCCCAAGTGAAATAGGCGGGTGACCACCAATATACACCTGGATCATTCCTCTATTGAATTCTTAGTTAAACTGAGGGGGGGGGGGTGAATCAGTTTAACACATACATGAGCTTTTTAAATTTTTCATCAACTTATTTACAGCTTACTTTCATAACCAACCTTAATATATGAACAGTCTTAATATGTTGCAGCAGGTATTAAATTAATGTGACATCAATATTATTATGAGAGTAGCAAACATTAAGCAGATTTGGTAAATCATATCAGCACATAGGCAACACACATGGAGACAGCAAATATAAGTGGAAACCCATAAAGGCATAAAACCACATATTATTATTGTTGTGATGCAAAGGCAAGCTCCAACTCCCTCTCACCACTGATTTTCCGTAGGCACCAACCTACAGGAAGCTCCAACCTCAATTCTGCAAGCTACAACTTGCAAGGAAGCTCCAACTCCCATCAATTTTCTGTAGGCACCAATCTACAGGAGGCTCCAACCTCAGTCAGCTACAACTGACATCTATCAAGCTACAACTTGATAGGGAAGCTCCAACTTCCTCAATTTATTAAAAGAAATGTTTGCTGATTTACCTCAGATATCAGCTCTATTCTGTAGCATCTCTTTCTGCTCCTCTCTTCCTTATCTTCTCTGCCTCAGTTTTCCATATTTTGCATTCTCTATTCTCACTCTCTCTAACCTCTCTATGCATATCAAGATGATATTACTTATGGAGAATTCCTGATGATTGTTTGTTTTCCTCTAGGAATTCGAAATGGATAGTCATACCTCTTGGTCTTATGCCTTCTCATTTCTTTTTAGCTCACTCAAAAAAATATAACTGTAGGTACTAATTTTAATATTACAGTGGGAATTTTGTTTTCTTCTGGAGACTTGCCAATGCATCACAACAATAAAAATCAATTAAAAACATTTACATTCAATTACAATGAAAACTCCAGCTCACTCATTCAGCCTATTGGTTCACTGCGCTTGTCTTTTCTGTGACTCTGTTTGTCTTTTCTGTGACTGTGTTTGGCCCTTTCAGCTCTGATTGATTTCCTGCTTACTGTCGCAGTGTAACTGCCATACATATGTAACTGCCCTTTTCATATATCACAATTTAACTCTCGGCATGATAAGAATTGTTTTTAACATATAAACTGCTGTATTATATAACTTATGAAACTTCCGGAGATATGATACTAAGAGATCATTTTAATACACAGAATGCCCTTACAGGCCCACTCACTGAACTTTCCGATGCGATGCATCACTCCTCGAATACTTCCGATTGCGATCAAATGCCGATGCGATGAAACACTGTTTACGTTGAAATGTTGATGCAATGTATCACCTTTCAAATATTTCCGACTGCGATTAATCGCAATCGCGACTTCCATTGAAAAGTTTCGATGTTCCAATGCTACAATGCTCTGATTCCGATGTTTCACTGTTATGCAGGAACTTGAACATATATCAATCATGGTTTATAAACCCATTGGGTCCGCACTTTCATCGTAATTGCAATATTTTGTTTATATGTTCAACTGCCAAATTTCTCCGATGCGATTGGGTGAGGGTCCCATCTGTGTATTAACTTTGGTTATATGCAGGAATTTACATAAGGTTTTCGGTCATCCACCTTAATATTCAAATACCAACTCATTTTCAACATACATGTATGAAGTCAACCTTTAATAGTTTAATAACCCAAAGATTCTCACCTTGGCGAAGTTCGACCCACTATACACACACACACACACATATATATATATATATATATGTTCCAGGCTTACCCTTTGAATCATATATTCATAATTCTAAGTCAATCTTCAACCATGACTTTAACCCTCGGCACATCAACATTCTATATATATAAATATTCACACAACCTTTGATTTTATCACAGATTATTAACTTTTGGCTTCCAAACAAACCAACGCATCATGTTACAAAGTATCTGGGCCCACAGCAACATATCTTGCTTAATGTGTACACAACTCCGCTTGGATCCAATGATTCACCTGCTCTCGCACTCCATACAACCAATCCGACGGTAATCGTGTTACATACTTGCACGAAATGTAGTTCTTAAACCCACACGATGAAACTAGGTCCCAGTGTTAACCTACCCATCTCATCCGACAGCGGACAGCACGTCACACTGCTTCAGATGATTCGACGTCCTCAATCAAATCTTGCATGACTTAGATGCATGGGCTTTTAACTCGCGATGAGAGTGGTATCTCCAAACCGCTTAGGACCAGGTGTCAGCTCCTGGCATATATCGTGTTCAAATTGTAAATACAGCTTACCGTACAAAAGCAGTGCGATGAAAACCGTTTGGTGTTCCAAACCCACTGTCACTGTTCACATCGCTCGTGGTTCCGTTTAGTTGCGCTCGAGGTTCCGTTCCTTCCTTCATTTGTTCACTATCCCTTACTTTGTCAACACTTCAACACGGCGCTTCTGCTATCATAACGCACAGCTCCATTCACGCATAGGTTTATCACCAAACCTCTACGCTCGATTCATGATTCCTCAACGCAGGGCTTAATTCTTATTTCTTCAGTGCTTCAATATATGAAGCCTATTTCATTATTACGTTAATTTAAAGTTGATCATTTCACTGTTTGATAATGGCTCTGCATCTGCCTCCACTGCTTAACCATTTTATCTCTTCCTTTGTATTCGTTGTCTCTGCCTCTACCTCTGCTGCTTGACCTCTGCCCCCACTGCTCGATCGTTTCATCTCTGTACATATCCTGTCATTGTAGTTTCCATTTCAATTCAACAATCTTCTTCTGCCTGTCTCCTTTTCCATCTATGTTGTCTCCTTTACGCTGCTTGCTTTTCTTTTTGCTGCCTTGTCTTTGTAAATATACTATCCCTCTGTTCTTCTCATGCTCCCTGTAAATATATTCTCCCTCTGTTCTTTTCTGCTATCTTCTCCTTTGCTTCTGCTTCCTCATTTTCCTGTCTCTGCCTCTACTGCCTCTTTTGCCATCAATGACAACATTTCCAACAGTCTCCCCCTTTGGCATTGATGGCAATACACTTTCTCTGTTTGCCTTTTAGGGCCCTTTCTTCTGTTGCTTGCTCTTCCTCCCCTTTTGACATCAATGGCAAGGGGTTGCTCATTTTTCAGTGTGCTTTCAACTCTCGCTTATGTGGCTATGATCTTGAGGATCTGTCTCATGCTTTTCTTGCTTGTTGATCTCCCCTTGGAATGATATTTTCATTTCTGTTCTCCCCCTGGACTGAAGCTTCCTTTTTATTTCAGAGAGTAGTATCTAAAGACACTACCCCTAGTTTATTTCTCAGATATTCAAATGGCTCTCTATCAAGAGGTTTGGTAAATATATCTATTGTATGTTCTTTTGTTGGTACATACTCCAGCTTTACTACCTTTTGAGCCACTTGTTCTTGGAGAAAATGATACTTAATTGGGATATGTTTAGTTTTTGAATGAAGCACAGGATTTTTTTATATGCTTATAGCACTTGTATTATCACATTTGATTGAGATAGGATCATCAATGCTTACCTTCATGTCTTGGAGGTTTTGCTTCATCCACATGACTTGTGTACAACATGTTGTTGCTGCTATATATTCTGCTTCTGCTGTAGATAGAGAAATAGATGTTTGTTTCTTGCTTAGCCATGCCACTAGACTTTCTCCTAGATAGAATGCACCTACACTTGTGCTTTCCCTGTCATCCACACAACTGGCCTAATCTTCATCTGTGTATGTTGTCAATGTCAAGATTTTGCCTTTTGGATACCAAAGTCCATACTGTGCAATTCCTTGTAGATATCTGAATATTATTTTGACTGCTAGACGGTGATTTTTTTTAGGTGATGCTTGATATCTAGCCACAAGTCCTACTGCTAGCATGATGCTTGGTATTGATGCGGTCAAGTACAACAGACTTCCTATCATGGATCTGTAGAGTTTTTGATCTATATCAATAGATCTATCATCAGCACACAACTTGCATCCCGTGATCATGGGAGTTGACACAGGTTTGCAGTCTTCCATTTTGAACTTTTTCAACATTTCTTTTAAGTATTTTTCTTGTGATATGAATGTACCTGTGTTCTTTTGCTAAATTTGAAGTCCTAAATAGAAATTGAGCTCTCCAATCATAGACATTTCAAACTCTGATTTCATCTCCTCAGTAAACCCTTTTTCTAGCTCATCTTTGTTGCTTCCAAACATAATGTCATCAACATATACTACAACAATCAGGAGTTCATTTTCATGAGCTGTTATGTATAGATTGTTGTCTACTCCTCCTCTCTTAAAGCCTTGTTTTTGCAAGTGTTTATCTAGCCTTGAGTACCAAGCACGAGGAGCTTGTTTTAGTCCATATAGAGCCTTCTTTAGTCTGCATACACAATCTTCTTTGTCTGTTAATGAGAAGCCTTCTTGTTGTTCCATGTAGACTTCTTCTTCTAGATCTCCATTCAGAAATGCAGATTTCACATCCATTTGATATACCTTGAAGTCATGGTAGCATGCAAAGGCCAGAAACATTCTAATAGCTTCCATTCTGGCCACAGGGGCAAATGTTTCCTCGTAATCAAGTCCTTCAATTTGTGAATATCCTTTGCAAACAAGTCTTGCTTTATTCCTGATTACCTGTCCTTACTCATTCAGATTATTTTTTAACACCCATTTTGAGCCTATGAAATTTTTCTCAGTGGGTCTAGGGACTAATTCCCAGGTATTGTTCTTCTCAATTTGGTCCAATTCTTCATTCATAGAATTCACCCAATACTTGTCCTTGCTAGATTCTTCAAACTTCTTTGGCTCTATTTGTGATAACATGGCTATGTATACCTCTTCTGTCTGTTCAGTTAGCTGCCTTCTTGTCTGGACCACTGCTCTCTTGTCTCCAATGATCTGATCTTCTGGATGGTTCTTCTGAGTGTATCTTGAGGGAGCTTTCGATTTCAATTCAGCATCTTCTGTTTTCTTGCTTGTTTCATCATCATCTTGGTTTTCTTCTTCATGGTTGTTTGATGGACTGCTGCAGTCTGTACCTCTTGTATTGTTTGTAAGTTCTTCATCAAATCTCACATCAATGCTTTCTACTATTTTTCGAAGAGTCTTGTTGTAGCACCTGTACCCTTTACTTTTGGATGCATATCCTAGAAATATCCCTTCATCTGCTCTTGCATCAAATTTCCCAAGATATTCATCATTATTCTTTATGTAACACTTGCTTCCAAAGATTCTAAAATGCTTGATTGAAGCTGGTTTACCATGCCATAGTTCATAGGGAGTCTTGTCACTGCTTGGCCTTAAATGGGCTTTGTTTAGAATATGCACGGCTATGTGTACTGCTTCTGCCCAGAAGGTTTGAGGAATACTACTTTCTTGCATCATGGCTCTGGCAATTTGTTGTACAGATTTGTTTTGTCTCTCTGCTACTCCATTCTGCTGAGGTGTCCCTGCAATAGTAAATTGTTGCTTTATGCCATGTTCATTGCATAGGTCTGCAAAGTCATAATCTATGAATTCACCTCCTCTGTCTGATCTGATGCATTTTAGCTTGCATCCTGTCTGATTTTCTGCTAAATCTTTGAATATTTTGAATTCTTCCAGAGCTTCCGATTTATTCTTGAGAAATGCAACCCATGTCATTCTGGAGAAATCATCTATTATCAACATGAATTAGGATTCTCCACTTGTTTTTTTAGTTCTTACAGGTCCACACAGGTCCATGTGCACAAGCTGGAGTGGTCTTCTTGTTGATAACTCATATTTGGCCTTAAAGGATGTGCAGGTCTGTTTGCCCAATTGACAAGATTTGCATACAATATTAGAAGGCCTTTTTATTTCTGGCATGTCTCGGACAGCTTTCTTCTTGCTCAGTCTGATGATATGATCGAAGTTGATATGTCCCAATCTCATATGCCATAACCATTACTCCTCAAGTTTTCTAAGATGGCATGCTTCATTTTCCTCTTTCACTATGTAAACATTACTCTCTGTTCGAACACCTTTGAGCAGAGTCTTACCTGTGGTGCTTGATCTGACTTCACAGTCTTGTGCTCTGAAAATAACTTCGCATCCTTTATCACACATTTGACTGACACTCAGAAAATTTTCTTTCAGCCCATCTACAAATAGTACATCTTGGGCCTTACCTCTGCCATTGTCTAAGCTGACTGAGCCCTTTCCCTTGATTTTTCCTGATTTTTCATTGCCAAAAGTAACATTACCAGTTTTCTTTTCGTCAAAAGTTATAAATTTTCTTCTGTCTCCAGTCATATGTTTTGAGCAGCCACTGTCCAAATACCATTGGCTTTTCAGGTCTTGAGTAGTTAGAGCTAGGTCACAATTATTCACCTTCTTTTTCCACTGGAAGCATTCTTTTGGTTGGTATATTTTGTGAGATGGTGAATCACATCCTCTCAGAGGACATTTGGAAGGCATATGTACAATTTTATTGCATACACAACATTTGATCATAATTTTTGCAGAATTGTGAGTATGAACAAAATTTCTTTGATTCATAAACTCCTTGAGGTGTTGAACATCAATCTTTGTCCATATTTTCTACACTCAATGATTTTATTGCCAAATTCCTTACAATAAAAACAGTAACCATAGAAACTATTTGCATACCTGATGTAAGGTTGTCTTCTCCATTTGTTTGCTTGAGACAGCTGCTTCACTGTTTGCATCTTTTGCTAGTTTGAATTACTCCTCTTTGTATGACAGTATGCAGCAATGTGTCCCAGCTTGTGGCAGACATAACAGGTGGCATTTTTTATAGGAGGGAAGAATTTCTTTTGATGGCTTCCAAATTTGATATTCTCAGGGGCATATGAATCTTTTTCTGTTGTCTGAGTATTTATTTCATTCTTTGTTATTAGAGGATTCTCCTGGATTCTGTCTCCCTCCTTACACGTTTCTTCTTTTGCAGGAATTACTTGAGCTGCTTCATCATCCTTCTTTGCTTTTACAAAAATAATCTCTTTGTTTTCTTTTTCTTTGCTTTTACTTGATTCTCCTTCATAGCCTATTCCAGTTTTTATCATAGGAGATCTTTGAGCATCCAGAATTTCGTTCAACTTACCAGAGCTTGTTGTTTGAGAAGAATTTATAACCATTTTCCTTTGAGTATTTTCTAATTTATTCCTGAGACATACTACTTCTTCTTCCAACTTCTCTTGTTCCTGAGTTTTTTCCTTGATTTGCTTAAGTAACATGTCTTCTATCTTCTTGGCTTCTTCAAGCTCTATCTTTAGCTGAATGAGGACTTATGAATTATTTTCTTCTCATACATACTTGAGGAGAATGTCCTTTTGTTTATTGCACTTCAGTTTGAGTCTATCAATCTTCTCCAGAGCACTTCTTAGCTCCCCCTCAAGGTCGACTTCACCTTCTTCTTCTTCATCTTCTAGCAGGAGTCCTTCAAGTTCTTCTATGGCCATCAATAAAAATTCAGAGGTTCCTTCTTCACTTGAGGGTTCATTTGAGTCTTCGGATGCACTGCTGTCTTGTTGAGCATAGAAGGATTTTCTACTAAATTTCTTTCCTTTCTGCCAGTTCTTTGATGTATTTTTCCCTGATTCTTGAACCTGATTCTTTACTTTCTTGTGAGGAAACTTATTAGCATAGTGTCCAACTCTTCCACAGTTAAAGCATTTGAAAGTAAGTTTACCTCTGTATTTACCTGAGCCTCTATCCAGCTTCTTGACAAATTTAGCCTCTTCTTCATCAGAGGAAGAACATGTATCTTCCTTTTCTTCTTTCTTATTTTCTTTTTTAAAAGCTGCCTCCCTCGTACTTGGCTTCTTCTATGGGAGTCTCATCTCATAGGCCATTAGATTTCCCAGTAACTGGTTCATAGTCAAGGTCGCCCAATTAGGTGTTTCTTCTATTGCAGAAACCTTGGGGTTAAAACTGGGTGGAAGAGATCTTAGAATCTTTTGTACAATTACACTTTCTGGTATGGTTTCTCCAAGAGCTTTTATATTGTTAACAATTTCTGCAACTCTTAAGAATAAGCTGCCAACATCTTCATCATCATTCATTTTTTAAATTTCAAACTGGGCTCTATATACTTGAAGTTTGGTAGTCTTTACCTTTTTATTTCCCTCATGGATATTCTCTAGAGTGTCCCACATATCTTTGGCAGTCTTACTATTCATTATTTTGATAAATTTAGCCTCACAAAGTCCACTTAAGATTGCATTCATGGCCTTTGCATTTGCTACAAATTCTTGTTTAGCTTCTCTTTCTGGGTCAATTGCCTTTGGGGCATATCCAAATTCTACAGCAGCCCATACCTCTATTCCTAGAGACATTATGTATGCTCTCATTCTGATTTTCCAGAAGGCATAATTAGTACCAATGAAGAAAGGGGCTTTATTGGTTGAGCTTCCTTCTTGACTAGCCATCCTGGGGGCCTAGGATCTCCTTTCAGTGGTTAAACTAGTACAAAAGGAACTTGCTCTGATACCAATTGTTGAATTCTTAGTTAAACTGAGAGGGGGGGAGGGGGGGGTGAATCAGTTTAACACATACATGAGCTTTTTAAATTTTTCATCAACTTATTTACAACTTACTTTCATAACCAACCTTAATATATGAACAATCTTAATATGTTGCAGCAGGTATTAAATTAATGTGACATCAATCTTATTATGAGAGCAGCAAACATTAAGCAGATTTGGTAAATCATATTAGCACATAGGAAACACACATGGAGACAACAGATATAAGTGGAAACCCTCCAACTCCCTCTCACCACTGATTTTCTGTAGGCACCAACCTACAGGAGGCTCCAACCTCAATTCTGCAAGCTACAACTTGCAAGGAAGCTCCAACTCCCGTCAATTTTCTGCAGGCACCAACCTACAGGAGGCTTCAACCTCAGTCAGCTACAACTAACATCTATCAAGCTACAACTTGATAGGGAAGCTCCAACTTCCTCAATTTATTAAAAGAAATGTTTGTTGATTTACCTCATATATCAGCTATGTTCTATAGCATCTCTTTCTGCTCCTCTCTTCCTTATCTTCTCTCTGCCTCAGTTTTCCATATTCTGCATTCTCTATTCTCACTCTCTCTAACCTCTCTATGCATATCAAGATGATATTACTTATAGAGAATTCCTGATGACTTTTTTTTTTCCTCTAGGAATTCGAAATGGATAGTCATACCTCTTGGTCTTCTGCCTTCTCATTTCTTTTCAGCTCACTCAGAAAAATATAACTGTAGGTACTAATTTTAATATTACAGTGGGAATTTTGTTTTCATTCGGAGACTTGCCAATGCATCACAACAATAAAAATCAATTAAAAACATTTACATTCAATTAAAATGAAAACTCCAGCTCACTCATTCAGCCTCTTGGTTCACTGCGCTTGTCTTTTCTGTGACTCTGTTTGTCTTTTCTGTGACTGTGTTTGGCCCTTTCGGATCTGATTGATTTCCTGCTTACTGTCGCAGTGTAATTGCCATACATATGTAACTACCCTTTTCATATATCACAATTTAACTCTCGGCATGATAAGAATTGTTTTTAACATATAAATTGTCGTATTATATAACTTATGTAACTTTCGGCGATATGATACTAAGAGATCATTTTAATACACATAATTCCCTTACGAGCCCACTCGCCTAACTTTCCGATGCCATGCATCACTCCTCGACTACTTCTGATTGCGATCAAATGCCGATGTGATGAAACACTGTTTACGTTGAAATGCCGATATGATGTATCACCTTTCAAATATTTCCGACTGCGATTAATCGCAATCAGGACTTCCATTGAAAAGTTTCGACGTTCCAATGCTCCGATGCTCCGATTCCGATGTTTCACTGTTATGCAGGAACTCGAACATATATCAATCAAGGTTTATAAACCCATCGGGTCCGCACTTTCATCACAATTACGATATTTTGTTTATATGTTCCACTGCCAAATTTCTCTGATTCGATTGGGTGAGGGTCCCATCTGCGTATTAACTTTGGTTATATGCAGGCATTTACATAAGGTTTTCGGAAATCCACCTTAATATTCGCATACCAAATCATTTTCAACATACATGTATGAAGTCAACCTTTAATAGTTTAATAACCCAAATATTCTCACCTTGGCGAAGTTTGACCCACTATATAGATATATATATGTTCCAGGCTTACCCTTTGAATCATATATTCATAAGTCTAAGTCAATCTTCAACCATGGATTTAACCCTCAGCACATCAAAATTCTATATATATTCACATAACCTTTGATTTTATCACAGATTATTAACTTCTGGCTTCCAAACAAACCAACGCATCATGTTACAAAGTATCTGGGCCCATAGCAACATATCTTGCTTAATGTGTACACAACTCCGCTTGGATCCAATGATTCACCTGCTCTCATGCTCCATACAACCAATCCGACGGTAATCGTGTTACATACTTGCATGAAATGTAGTTCTTAAACCCACGCGATGAAACTAGGTCCCAATGTTAACCTACCCATCTCATCTGACGGCAGACAGCACGTCGCACTTCTTAAGATGATCCGACGTCCTCAATCAAATCTTACGTGACTTAGATGCATGGGTTTTTAACTCGCGATGAGAGTGGTATCTCTAAACCGCTTAGGACCACGTGTCAGCTCCTAGCATATACCGCGTTCAAATTGTAAATACATCTTACCGTACAAAAGCGGTGCGATGAAAACCGTCAGGTGTTCCAAACCCACTGTCACTGTTCACAGCGCTCGTGGTTCTGTTCAGTTGCGCTTGAGGTTCCGTTCCTTCCTTCATTTGTTCATGATCCCTTGCTTTGTCAACACTTCAACACGGTGCTTCTGATATCATAACGCACAGCTCCATTCACGCATAGGTTTATCACCAAACCTCTGTGCTCGATTCATGATTCCTTAACGCAGGGCTTAATTCTTATTTCTTCAGTGCTTCAATATATGAAGCCTATTTCATTATTACATTAATTCAACGTTGATCATTTCACTGTTTGATAACGGCTCTGAATCTGCCTCCACTTCTTAACCGTTTTATCTCTGCCTCTGTATTCGCTGCCTCTGCTGCTTGACCTCTGCCTCCACTACTCGATCATTTCATCTCTTTACATATCCTGTCACTGTATTTTCCGTTTCATTTCAACAGTCTTCTTCCGCCTATCTCCTTTTCCATATATGCTGTCTCCTTTACACTGCTTGATTCTCTTTTTTCTGCCTTGTCTCTGTAAATATACTCTCCCTCTGTTCTTCTCATGCTCCCTATAAATATACTCTCCCTCTTTTATTTTCTGCTGTCTTCTCCTTTACTTCTACTTCCTCCTTTGCCTGTCTCTACCTCTGCTGCCTCTTTTTCCATCAATGACAACATTTCCAACATCCTCCCCCCTTAGGAAGAAATGGTCCCCATTGTGTTAAGTTCCTCCATGAGATGAGGAAATTTTTACTGAACTTGGTCCCTGGTGAAACACTTTCCTTGGTGCAGGAGTTGGCCAGCTTTGACAACCCGATACAGTTGGATCTTCTATTGGGGAGTGTTCTTGATTTGCATGTCCATGATATAATCTGTGGTGGCCTGTTCCATGCAGTCTGGGTTTAACTCTGTTGGTGTGAGTTTCTCTGCAATGTCAGAGGTGTCTAGTAGAGGTGGGAAGTAAGGATGAAGGCGGTTCATATTGAATACTGGGTGCAGACCAAGGAATGGTGGAATACTGAGCTCGAAGGCATTATTCCCTACAGCCTTGGTGATGGTGTACGACCTGTATCAGAGCGGGCGAAGCTTGCGGTGTGGTCTAGTGAGGCGCTCCTTCTGCAAATGTAGCCATACTTTGTCACCCAACTGGAAGTTGTGTGGCACTCAATGTTGATCGTGGTGTTGCTTGTACTTAGCATTGGATTTGTCCAATATATCATGAACCTGTTGGTGGATGTGTTGAATGCGCTCGATGAAGCTATTTGCTTTGTCAACTTCAGACTGGACATGAGCCGAATCAGCCTAAGTAGCCGCAAATGGTATGGCTACGTCAATGGGACATAGTGGCTGGAATCCCAAGCCCACTTGAAAGGGGCTATGGCCGATTTAACTGTGGAGAGCCCAGTTATAACTATGTTGTACATAGGGGAGGCTCTCGTCCCATGTGCGTGGATGCTTTGAATTTTACATGCACAGAATGTGCACAATCATTCTGTTGACAACCTCTGTCTACCCATCTGTTTGGGGATGGAAAGCTGTGGACTTGGTGAGCTTGGTGTCCATCATTGACCAGAGGTAGGACCAAAATGTGCTGAGGAACTTGCTATCCTGATCTAATATGATAGAATGTGGGATCCCAAAGTGCACCCACACTCGTTCAAAGAAGAGTTTAGCAGTGGCTTCTGCTGTGATATTCTTCTTGCAGGCCGCCATAATGGCCATCTTCAAGAATCTATTGACGACCATGAAAACACAGTGATTTCCATGCTTAGTAGAAGGCAAGCCCGACATGTAATCCATGGAGATGGATTCCCAAGGTCAACTAGGGGTAGGTAGCGGAGTATATAGGCCTTGATTCTTGATGGTTGGTTTGGCAATGGCACAAGCAGTGCAGGATCTAATGTGCTTCCCGACATCCTTTCGAAGGTTCGACCAATAGAAATACTTTTGCAGTACTGCTACTATTTTCTGGACCCTGAAATTCCCAACGACTTGACTGTAGTGTGCTTCCCATATCATCTTGGCACGCTCGCTTGAAGGAACACAAAGGTGTCCCAAGTGACATAAAAGTGCATCTTGGAGGTGAAAATTTGGAACTTGCATACCCCCCAAGAGTGCCTTGTAAGTGTGGCTGAATTCTGGATCGCTCTCGTAGAGAAGCAGCCAATCAGAAGTCTCGTGCCCATAAGAGTTGAGAACGGTGGTGAGTGCCATGATCAGTGGTAGGCTGAGATATTCTGCAACATTATTGGTGCTACCCTTCTTGTACTTGATGTTCAAATGAAACTGTTGCAAATATGTGGACCACTTCTGATGGCGATCATTCTACAACTTCCCTTGTGTCTGTATGAACTGCAGGGGCTGGTGGTCTGTGTGGATGATTGTTTCCTTCCCCAAAATGTAATGCTTCCATTGTCGACAAGCTTGCACAATGGAATACATTTATTTTTCATAAGTGGGATACTTGCGAACTATGTCAGACAATGTCTCACTGTGATATGCCACTGGATGTCCCTGTTGAGTAAGAACTGCCCCAATAGCATAGTCAGAGGCATTTGTCTCGATCTAAAATGGCTGTTGCGTGTCTGGTAATGTGAGTATTGGGAAAAACAGAGGCAATTTTTCAATTCTGTGAACACCTTCTATTGAGGTTCCGACCAAAAGAATTTTTCTCTCGCTCCTCCCTTGGTGACTTCACTCAAGGGCCAAGTGATTTGAGAGAATCCAAACACAAACCTACGGTAGAAATTAGCAAGACCCAGAAAGCTGCGAAGCTCTGTTATGATGGTTGGGGCTGGCCAATCCAAAATGACTTGGATCTTGGTTGAATCCACATGCACCCCCCCTTCATCAATAATGTATCCTAGATATTGAACCTGGGTCATGCCAAAAGTGCACTTCTCCAAATTGGCACACAACTTGTGTTGCCGCAGTGTTTGGAGGACTTGTTTGATGTGGTGAAGGTGCTCTTCCCAAGTTTGGCTGAAGATCAGAATGTCATCCAAGTACACGACTACAAATGAGTTGGTGAATGGCCACAAGATGTAGACCATCAACCTCATGAACGTTGCGGGAGCATTCATCAACCCGAAAGGCATGACCAACCATTCGAAAAGGCCTTCCTTGGCTTTGAAGGTAGTCTTCCACACATCGGAGGGTTCAATTGGTACCTGGTGATACCTAGACTTCAAGTCGATCTTGCTGAAATATTTTGCACCTTTGAGTTGGTACAGAAGGTCATCAATTCGTGGGATTGGGTACCTATTCCGGAAAGTGATCTTGTTCAGCACTTGATAGTCAATACAGAGTCTCCACGTCCCATCCTTCTTCTGTACCAACACGATCGGGCTCCCACAGGGTGATGAACTTGGTCGGATGTGACCTTTCTGCAACAGCTCCTGAATCTGCCTCTTGATTTCATCGTTATCCAGAACAGAGCGTCGATAGATCAATCCATTGGGTAGCGGCACACCTGGGGTCAGATCAATCGGGTGCTTGACCTGACAGTGCAGAGAAACCCCCGTGGGTGAGGTGAACATGTCCTTGTACTCCTCCACAACCTTATCAATTTGTTGTTGTCGTGTAGAGGAGCCCTGTCTGGAGGATGTGTCCACAATATTCTTCTTGCTCTGGGGGTGGATCATCAGAAAAACAAATTTCCTGGTTTGGGAAATGAGCTTACTGCATTGTTTTGCAGTAACCAAAGAGATAGCAGCAGGAGGTGGTACCTCTGGTATCTTGTACACCTTATTTCCCAAAGTAACAATAACATCACGAGGTCGAGACTCATACACAACATAATGCTTCCACAAGTATGGATGTCCTAATAATACATCAGAAACATCAATAGGAGCAACGTCACATAATACCTCATCCGTGAAGGGCTTGATGCTATAGGGAAGGCGGCACTGTTGGCTGACGCGGAGATCTCGTCCTTGGTGAAGCCACCCGATGGTGTATGGATGTGGGTGAGCTATGGTCGGCAAGCCCAACCGCTTCACAACGTCTGCTGAAATGAGGTTCTTTTGGCTCCCATTGTCGATAATGAACTGTATCGGGGAGCCCTTTTCCCACATCTGGGAGTGGAAG
The DNA here is from genome assembly GCA_034641835.2 of Pinus albicaulis. NCBI lineage: Eukaryota > Viridiplantae > Streptophyta > Pinopsida > Pinales > Pinaceae > Pinus > Pinus albicaulis. Next base: position 1,349,217,166 of record CM076579.1, read on the forward strand.
AGACGTTCCTCCTCCTCTGGATCTTCTGGTTCCTCCTTCTGGATCTTCATAGTGGCAACAGTGGCGTTGGGCTCCGCATCAATAATATATTTCCCTTTGTCATTCGCCTTGTCAAGTTATTATTCAGAGTCAGAGCATGCATCTGACTCAGAAGCCCTCATCTCGGCCACCAGCAACTGGTTGGCCTGTCGCTCACTTGTGTTGTGAGTCGATCCCTTATGGAACTCACACCACTTTCCCGTGTCCTTCCTTGGCTTTGCACTGTTTTTATTTGCTTATGGCTTTGAAAAGTTGCCTTGAGTCACCATGCCTTGGCTCTATCCTTTGTTCTGCGGTTTGGGAGCACCTTTCCCTTGATTTTGATTTGCAGATCCAAAGTCTTGCTTCTTCTATTTTAATTTCTGCTCAATCTTATCAGCATACCGGTATGTCGTACCAAGCGAGGAGATGTCAAGGAACTCCATTTCCTCCTGAATGTATCTGTGCAGACAACTGCGATACTTTAGCACCACATGTTTCTCTAAATATTTGATACCCAACTTGGTGTGCAGGGTATGGAACAGATTCGTCAGCTCATGCACATCTTGATCCCTTTGTTGTCGCAGCGTGGTCCATTGTATGTGCTTGTCCTCATAGCTCCCCACGGGATAGTATTGTTTGTTGATGGCGTCTCGGAAAGAATTCCAAGTGGGTACAGCCAAGAACAGAGAGGGTTTTGTCTTGTCCTTTTTCTCACAGTGGGTTTCCCACCAGTCCTTGACATGGGGGGCAGCTTTGAGGAGTGAAAAAATAATCTTCTCCCTATCGGAAAAGTCATGAACTAAGAAATATCCTTCTAATAGATTCAACCATATATCTACAACATCTACATCTATTTGACCCTCAAATATGGGAATGTCAAAATTTACTTGTACCTTAAAAGGAGTTGCACCTATAGAGTGGCTGCTGGATGCAGATGCGCTGCTGGTGGGCAGCCGTTGAAGGATCTGGGCAAAGTTATCCATCATCACGTTCCTTTGTTTTTCGAGAGCCTCCTCGAGTAATATTTTGATAGGATCTCATGCTCCCTCATCCTTATTTTCGTCCCCCATGGGCGTCTGTCGGGGTTTGCGAGGTTGATCTTGCAAAGGTTCCACCAGATCGAGCCTTAACTCCTTATACCCCGACCTCGTTGGGGACATGCAAAGAAGGAACAAGAAAAAACAGACTGCTCTGATATTACTAATCCGGACTTATGCGGGAACGCAACAGAATAAACATATAACCATAAATACAAAGATTCAGTGGAAATAACACTTCATTTCATTAATATCAAAGAACTGAAATTTGCTTACAGACATAATGGAAATAAAACTAGCTAGGGCACTGGTAGCTATCTCTGAGAAGAGATGTGGCGGCTACAGGCCTCTGAATTGAGTTACAATGAGGCTCGAGGGCCTATTTATTATTTAGAAACAATGGGAAATCCTAAAAAGCCAAAACCCTAACCCTAGGAGATGAAGCGCCAAAACTATGGGCCCTGTTTGGGTAAATTGGTGTTTCAACTTCCCGGGGACGTAAATTTGGTATACGATCTTCATTTGATGTGTATCATATCTCGTTAGAAAGATCTATTCGAGGACTACAAATTTTGGACCCATGTTGCTCACCGTTTTCCCAAAAAATGTTGTTTAGGGCCTCAAAACGGCTCCAGAAGTTCAGGACCTGAAAAACTACTAAAAATAGTAAGTTGTGCCGAAACTAAAAAATTGAAAGAGACAATGGTGGGGCCCCAAGTGGAATAGGTGGGTGACCACCAATATCCACCTGGATCAGTGGAATAGTTCTTCTCCGCCTTGGACAATTTTCGGCTTGCAAAACCTATGGGGTAATCAATTTCTCCTTCTCCCGGTTACGCCAATATTGTACCCAATACTATGCAAGAGGCATCGACATGTACATGGATTTCCTTATTCCAGTCCGGGAAAACTAGAATAGGTGCAATTACCATCTTCTCCTTCAGTATGTTAAGGATATTTTGGAATTTTTCTTCCCAGTGAAAAGTAACATCTTTCTTTAATAGTTTCTCCATCGGCGTAGTTATCTGCGCATACGCCTTTATAAACTTCCTGTAGTAGCTAGTGTGTCCAAGTGTTGTGCATAATTTCTTCACTGTCTTAGGTCGCTCCAGGTTCACAATAATAACTATCTTCGTAAGATCTACCATCAATCCTTACTTACAAACAATATTCCTCGATCTACACAGTTAGTCTCATCTCCCTTCTTGTTCTCTTCTTATATCGATTCAACTTGTTAACTGCATGTGACTCACTTATTGGTTCTTCTTTACCAGTGCAGGAGTCTACCAACTTTCGGGGTCGATGAAAAGCCTTCTGATTTCTTAATAAATTCATGCAAGTCTACAAAAATGATCTTAATATAGTTGGATCAAATTCCTTCCGCTGAGTATTTACTTCAGCACTGTCCTTCCTTGGTATCAACTTCTGCAGCGGCTACGCGTTAAATGTTGAAGCTCCCAGATCCATGAAACTTCGCTTTGCCTCCAGGAATGATTCTTTTTCTACATGAATAATAAACCCAGGGGCTCTTTCTATAGTCTTCCTAACCCAAGTTTCTTCCATCAGCCTCTTACCTTTGTCTACATCATCTCCTGTCGTTGCACCACTTCTGGTTACTATGTTGATGCACGGGTAATCTTCCCTTGGTTTAATAGTCAAGTTAATTCGGAATGTGCAGAGGTAATAAATTGTTGTTGCAATTCAAAAGGGAAGCATAGTTTCATATTTATTTCTGGTAAATTTTATATTTCCTGAACATGAATAAACATATTTTATTTAGGCTGATTGCTCACTCCGATTTAGAATAAATAATGAGATGATTTTGAACAAAGTCAGAATTTTGATAAATCGAAGGAAGAATTTGAAGATTCATGAGGTAAAATCTACAGACAATTTCCTTCCAGGTATGCATTTACAAGTTCATTTTCATCTATTATTAGTTTATCTTTTCTTTAGTTTATTTTTTATTCTTTTTCTGTTTTAATTGCAGGTTTTCATTTGTTTTCAAAACTTGAAGTAAGCAGCAAACCCAGTTCAAATTGGCAACAGGTTCAGGGAAATTTCATTTGAGATTCATTAGAATTTGAGCATTCTATAACTTTGTTTTTATTCATTTGGGAAACCCAATTGAAATTAAAAACAATATCATAAGATTTCATCAGAAGTAGCTCTTAGCATTTTGATAACAAATTGTTTAATAAAAGATCTCCAATGTGTTACCTCGCTCATATGCCATATCGCATTTCGCATATCGGAGGTTTGCAATTGAAGTATACTTCCATTATCGTGAATTGCCTTTACCAATATTGCGACAACCACATATGTCCGGACCCGATATGAAATTCAAATCAAGTTTATAAAATATCGCGTCCATTCAATCGCAAATAATGGTAGGAGCATAACTTTAAAATGGTCGATGTCTCAGATCCGATATGTTATTAAATTTTCATCATAAAGTTATCGGGTCCACTCTTCATCGCATATCAGCGTATCGAGAATTGTTACATCATGTGCTTAATTTTGCCGATCGCGATCGCCAGTTAACCATGTCATTCATCGCATATCGGCATCCCAAGAATCATATTGTATTATATCGGGTACCAAACATTCACCAATCATCGATTAGCATCGCCAATTAGAAATCACCGATATCGCAATCGCTTCATCACATTTTTATTTATGCTCACATCACATCTCAGAATCTACGATGTGCGTTGCGCAATATGGGAAGCACAATGTAAATATTCCCTGATCCCCGATATAATATTTCTTCAATGATGCGATCGCTCCATTTTATCACACATCTTCTCATTACATGTTTTCATATCGGCAATTTGCCATTACAATCTCCGGTGTGATATCTTTCAATGCATGCCTCTAAGCCATTAACATTTAATTGATATATGGCATAGCAACAAAGGTGAAGTCTTGCATGATGAAGAAACATGTGATGTGAATCATCCAATACGGCGATGTGTTATTTTAAAAGCGAGCTTGGGTAACCACTATGGAAATAAAGTTGTTAATGACAAATTTGCAGCATATTCAAATCATTCTGATTTCTCATATATTTCAGTTTTAAATATATAATTCTATAATTAAAAAAGAAATTCAAGACCTCTCTATCTTCACATTTAAATTTTATTATCTTGGATGTGGTCTTGATTCTAGACAATTTATAAAATCATGTAGTTTATATGAAACTTATAATATTTTGAGAAACAGTCATTACTGCAAATTTTCATTCTAATTTCTGATGCATTTGTTTTCCCTCGAACATTAAGCATTCCATTTTTTCATTTTACTGCTTTCTTTGGTTTAGATAAAATAAATAATGATTTTGGGTTATAGGATTTTGGTTAGTTTGACTTCTTTAAGTTTTTAATGTTAATTAAAATAAAAATTCAGCTAGTTTGGAGAAATTGATACCTTTCAGGTAAGATCAAAAGCAATTATCTAATGGTAAGATTCATGTACCCATTTTCATTAATTTCCATTTCATTACTTTAATTTTCAGTTTTCTGATATATAAATATGTTTTGCAGCTCTTCATAAAAGCTTCCAATCCTCCGCCAGATCATATTTTCGAATTCCATACTCTTATCCTGGCTTTATTTCAATAAGTAGCGATAATCTTCGTTGAAACAGCTACACTAGGAAGTTTTTGAACCTTTAATCTGTTTATTTAAGTATTCATTTTTATTAGAAAATGATTAATATGATGCTTGGAAACAAAAAGATTGAAATCAGACAGAAAGTTTTCATTGTGGCTGAATTTTATCGTCACTACTATCTAAAAAGCCTAAAACACTTACAACCCTGCAAGGTATGATTTTTCTAAATCTCGACATAAGAAAGATTGATTACACGATTATTTTCTTTCTTCATATTGTTGAGACATTGGTATAAACATTCTTGTTTGAGTTTATCTTGCGAAACTTGGATTTTCCTTTTATAAAAAAATAAAATAAATAAATAAAAATTTCTTCATTTTTATTTTTGCTCATTTCTTTCTCATTTTAGCATAAGAATTCTTTTTTCCTTTGGTTTTCAGTTTTGATTTTGGTGACTTTGCCATGATTTATATGGAAGGTCTTGTTATTACCTAACTATGGTTGGCATACATGGAGAAAAAATTGTTAATAGTCATCTATTAACTTTTTCTTAAATCTCTTAGTAAAGTTTGATTTTCTTATTATAAAGGTAGACATACTTAAGGAAGAGATTACCAATTGAGAGAAGTTGACAAAGTATTATAAAATCTAGAGAAAATTCTTTTTCATCAAAATTGTAATCATTTTGAGATTTCAATATTTTATTAAGATCTTTCAAAGTTCTATTATCAGTCAAGAAAAGTTATTTTTAACCAAGTAAAGACACTTTACAGCAAAGCACCTTTTAACTCTGAAATTGTCATTCTTAACTCTTAAGGAGTCAATGATTCTCCCTGTCCCGAAGAGTCTTATTTTCTAGAGTATAATCCAGAGATATATTTAAACTTAAAAGATAAGAGGTCTCATCATGAGCCTGCTTACCATGATCATAGGGGAAAAATAGGCTGACATTACCAACACTGCTAAACAAACCAGGGTAATGGCTTATGATTGCAAGCAATTATAAGACAATGGGTCTCATCACGAGCCAGCTTGTTCAGTCCAATTATAACCAATGAATGGCATTGTCAACTATCTGGCTACCAAACCAGGACAATGACTTTTAAGATTTATAATAATAATAATAATAATAATAAAATAATAATAATAATATAAATGGATTTATCTCTAGGTCAATAATTCTTAAAGACATGGGATTCTGAATCATTGGTGATTAAAAGGTAACCCTGTCGAGACTATAGATGTTTGCTGGCAACAATGGCTCTACCTGTGACAAATGAGTATATTTTATAAGCTAAGTTGTAAAGTGACCCCTGCTTTATCTCTACAACTAATTAAGGACTGATATAGAGTTTTGAAATATTTTAATTTATGAGCAATTTTAAGAAAAATTGCAGTTAGATGATTCTTGCTTTTATTCAGACTAATGAACCTAGTCAAGCATTTCAAGTATAATTCTCTCTTCTTTAAAACAGTTTTACTTTGATTTTAGGAAAATCTTATTCATATCAAACAGAGATAACTGGTTCTTCTCCCGTGTGTCGCCATTGTTGTGGTAAAACACAACCCCCCCATTATTGATGTCTTCACTTCAAATAATGGGGACCCTTTTTATAAAAATTTTGGCTAAACACCTTTTAAGATTTTTATTTTAGTTGATTATCCTACGCTTTTGTTAATTTTTTATTTTCTTTGGATTCTTGTTTTTATTGCTTTGTTAGAATCAATTTTTTATAAGCTTCTCATTGATGCTTGTTTCGCCTTATTTGGTCAACTGGTTTGAAAATAGTACTCCTTTAAAGTCTCATCATTTATCTAAGTCTGGGTTAAAAATGCTATTTTTATTCTTTTTATTTATTTTTGGAGTGGCTGTAGTTTAGAAAATTTCATAACTAAACTAAACATCATTAAAATAAAACCAAAAAAAAAAGAAAATTGATATTTAACATTAAATTTTGAGATTAATTAAATTAATTATTATAATAAAATATAATTAATTTAATTAAAATTAAAACTTTATACATATATATATATATATATATATATATATATATATATATATATAATAAAAAATAAAAATAAATAAAGTTTACATCGCATATCGCAATGTTAGATCCATCGCAATTTTTAAACATGCGCATTTGAAAAACCCTGATCCAAAATTCTTGCGATATGCGATGTGTTTAAAGTTTTTAATATAAAGTTTTTTTGTTTTACCCCTTATGCCTCCCGTACCTTCACCTTACTCACCCTCACATCACCCTCCACTCACCATATCCCTCCATAATCTCACATGTATGAATTAATGGGTGTAGATTGATTTCAATGGTTTGTTGTATGAATTAATGGGTGTAGATTGATTTCAATGGTTTGTTTAATGGAGTTTGGGTTTGGATTGATTCCAATGGTTTGTAAATTAATTTTTATATTTTTTATATTATAATAATTATATTATAATTATAATGTTTATTATAATTTTAATATAATTTGAATTATAATATTAATTATATTTAAATTAACTTTTTCAAATCATTTGTATTTAATTTTGTAACTTAATTAATTTCTAAATTAGAAGATAATTAATTAGAATTAATTGTATATATTAGTTAGTTAATAATTAATTTAGAATTAATTATTATATAATTAGAATTGAATTTAGGATTAAATTTCTAATTAAAAATTTCGATTTTTAGCTCAGCAACAGAATTTCCAGAATTATGCCAGTTTTGACTCATCAACTTTGGAGGCTCAAAGATTGAGTTATAATTGACCAAATGAGGCCCAGGATGGCTCATTGGAAAGATAAAATCAAGGAGAACATTTCTGAGGAGGTTTCACTAATAGATTTGGTCATTAATTGGGTCAAAAATCATGCAGAAGATCAAGCTCTGAATTTCTAAAAAAAAACAATTCTCTGAGTTATTTTTTGCATTTTCATTTGTCCTAAGCCTCTTCTAATTGCAGATTCACTCATCAATAATATCTTTGGCCAATTAAAAAATCCCAGGAATCAATAGAGATTTTATATTTTATTTTCAATTATTTATTTAAATAGAATTTGATTGGATTTGTTTTAATACCAGAAATGGCATTTTGATTTTATTGTTGCATCTTAATTTATTTTGATTTCTTTTTGCAAGAAAACAGTAGAAGAGATATGAAGAAAAGATCTTAATCAATGAGAATGCTCCAGCAATTAAAAGATTGGAATTTTTGAGCAAATAAAAGTGATTGGGCAGATTTTCTTCAACAAACTTTCATCTCAAGAATTCCTTTGCAAATATTATAAATAGCAGATTGTAGAATGGAATAAGGACTGCTCTCTTCTGTAATTCTAGAATTCTAAAAGCACTTTTGTAATAGGAATTTAGAGTTGTAGGTGGGAGGAGTGGAATCTCAGATCTGGGGATTATTGAGGTTTTTCTTTTACATCCTGAGTTATGTATAATGAACAGAGTTTGCACTATTGTAGCTCTGCTTTTGAAAGCAGAAGCTTAGGCATTGTAAAGGACTATTAGAGACCGGAGCTGGAGAAATGGATTCAATAAATCGGTATTTCGAATACTATTATTTTAAATGCTGGTTTTATTTTATGATAACAAGAATGGTGTCAATTTAGTTACATATTTGTGCACTTTTGTCGGTATGGGTAATTTGCTTCTATTTTATGTTGTTATTTATCTCTGCTCTTATGGGCTGAATTCTGATTTTTGGGTAACTATTTACTCATAAATCCGTCTTTTAATGTTGGATCAATAAATAATGATATGTTGTGAACTTCTTCCGCATATTATTGTTTAATAATTCAAGTTATTGATTAAATTATCAATACCATTTTGTGAACTATTTCCTGAGTGTTGTTGATTGATTATTTTAGTTAAAAGGTCTCAATAGGACGTGTTTTTCTATCCATAATGTCAGTTAATTGAACTATTTCATTAACTTGATATTCATTATAAACAAGACATATTTCAATCTCAATATTTTAAATACCTTCTCTTGGTTGGATTAGATCTATATCTGCCTAATTAAGATAGGATTAAGATAGTTTCTTTTGCTTGCATCTTAGAATAAGTTTGCATTTAGATTAATTTCTACATTCTTTTAAGTCCTCTTCCCAAAGAGGAAAACTTTAGTAGTGGATTGGCTAAGCCCTAAATCAGCTTAAGGATCACTTTCTTGCCTGATCAGCAAGAAGAATGATCTGATGTCTCTTTTCCATTGGTGAATGAAAGTCATATTTTAAAGCCCTTGGAGATTGAGAGAAGGTAATTGGACCTAGTTGAACCAGTCGGAACCACCATTCCAAATGGAAAAGGAGCTGCTTTAAGTTCCGGACTGGGTGGTCATCCCCCATGTTGTTGTAGTGATTTTCGAGGCTTCAACATTTTAGCGCTAGAAGGAGGGCCTGAAACTTGCTGTCTGTTGGATTATTTTCAATTTTAACATTTTATTCAATCACGATGGCTCCTTTTAAACTTCCAATTTGGAGTTGTATCCATGGACGTGCATCTTCCAATACTCCACCCGAAGTGGTAAGACTCTTGTCTCAGGTAAAGTTTAATGGTGAGAGAAATTCTTCTGCTTTTAATCATGTCCTTCAATTTATTCAAAATGTTTCAAATTATGATTTTCAAGGAATTGATGAAGGCATCTTATGCAGAATTTTTACTCTCACATTTGCGGCAGAACCCAGAAACTGGTGTAGAACTCTTCTGGTTGCCTCAATTCACAGCTGGGATCAATTTGTTACAATTTTCATTTGTATATTTGATAGCTATAATTATGATCATGTATGTGATGAAATTGAATATCTACGAAAAGAAAATGAAACTGTTAGAGATTTTAATATTCGATTTCATTTGAATTGTTTAAAATTTAATGTCAAAGATGAACCTATGAAAGAAGAATCACTAGATTGGTTTGAACAAAATTATTCTCTTCCCCCTAGTCCCGATCCATATGAAATTAGTTCAAGCTTTGTTCCATCCCCTTCTAACATAAATGAGAATTCCAATTTGGGTGTGCAAATAAATTGTGATGAAGAGGTTTCACAAAGCTTGGAAAATATTTCTAATCAAATGCAAGAAGACAACAACAGCAATTTTGGAGAAGACCTGCATTGGAATCTGAAAGTTTCTCTGCATTAAATTCAGAAAATCAAATTGCAAATCAGCAAGTGCAAGCAACAATCAAAGTAAATAATAGCGTGCAAACTGTTATACAAATTTTTGAATCTTTTCATGAAGAGCAAATGCTGAAATCAGAGCAGCAAAGCAATCTTCTTCAAAAAAGCATGAGTACACAAAGGAATGATTTAGAATCTGAAATTTACAATGAGCATAATGTACAAGAATTCTCAAACAGAAACATTTTTAAATGCATTATTTCATATTCACATTTTTCCCTTCATCCTGATATTTTTAATGATTGTAATTTTTCTCCTCTTGGTGTTAATGATATTTCAGAAAATACAGAGGCTGATCTAAATGAATTACCATTAATTTTTTATCAAGATAGAGAAGCAATTAATGATCATTCTTTTGCCATTAATGAACATGAAATTCTTGTTCCTTCGTGTTTGGATATATTGGATAAAATTGAAGCGAATTCTAAAGAGTCTTGTGAAGTCATTTATGATAATTACTCTGACATAAAAGATGTTGATTTCTATTTTTCTCATGAGAATTCTCATGATAAAATTCAAATAACATCTGAGAATGAGGAACATTTCAATTTAGAAATTATTCCAACTAATCTTCATTCTAAAGCGGATAATCATCTTCATGATTTCACTATTCAAGAAAATATTCCAATTTATGATTCATATCATGATCAAGCTTTCATTCATATTCATAATCATAATTCCATTTTTAATTCACAAGTTGAAATTCGAAATTACTCAAATTCCATAATTCTTGCCAATCCTTGTGAAAAAAAAATTATTTCAAAACAATCCCAATTGTGTTGTAACATTAGTTGTAACAATAGTGATTTAATTTTATTTTTTCCTTACTTATTTTGTATAAAATCAGATTTATTTTTAGATTTTATTTTAGATATTTTTGATACATTATGCTGGCATATTGAGCACTTTACTATCAAACATTCAATTGATGCATTGCCTTGTTGGAAAATTGAAGTTTTATATTATAATCAAAAGCATCAAAATATATTTCAATTTCAATTTCAATCAATGATAATGTTTTATCAAAAGCTTCTATCTTCTCAAAGAAAATATCAACAAGAGAATGTATTTTTAGAAATCTGCCAGCAATCCAATTTAATTAATAATTTTCCATTTCATTTAAAAGATTTCCATCCATTTTTCATTAATTCATTTGAAAAATATTTGGAAAGTTTTCCTTCATGGAAGATTGTCAATAACTTAACATTTACACATAACACTAACAGTTTCTTCCAAGCCTTTGAATATAAAATCTCATATTTACAATCTGGCCTGTTATCTCTTTCTTTGAATATTTTTCAATCCTTAATAGAAATCCATCCAGATTTCTATGATCCAATTGATATTCAATTGGAAAGGAAATTTCAAGAGAAAGAGATTTTCATTAAGTTGCTAACAATAACTGTGCATTTTACTTACATATTTAATTTTCTTAGTTCAATAAGATTTCTATTTTTATTACTAACATTTGAATTGTACATACATACAGGGATTAAAATGAGAAAATGGTTACACTGGAAATATGACTATACCTAGTCAACTTCATGTATATGGTTAGAATAGGAGTAGAATTAATTTAGTTTGTTTGTTTTGTGTAGTTAATTTATTTTTAATAATTCTGCAAATTAAAAATAAATGAAGCAATCAGCCCTTCTCATATCATATACACGTTCAAGGAAATATTTAACTCTCATCAGAAAATTTCTAATTCTTCCTCCCCATTTTTAAATCAAAATCTATCACAGCAATACCTTTACCCACGAATACATCTCTGCCTATTTTTGAATAATGTATTGACAAAATTTAATTGAGTATGCACCTAGCACACATTTAAATGTGTGTTGATATTCTCCACGACTAGTGGCTTCATCCCATTTGGACCTTTAGTTTATTAATTGATGTTGCAATATGCATCATATTCATTTACTAAAGGCATTATTAAACAGTCACTATAACAATACAGATTTTTCTCAAGTTAATTCAGAATGTGCAGAGGTAATAAATTGTTGTTGCAATTCAAAAGGGAAGTATAGTTTCATATTTATTTCTGGTAAATTTTATATTTCCTGAACATGAATAAACATATTTTATTTAGGCTGATTGCTCACTCCGATTTAGAATAAATAATGAGATGATTTTGAACAAAGTCATAATTTTGATAAATCGAAGGAAGAATTTGAAGATTCATGAGGTAAAATCTACAGACAATTTCCTTCCAAGTATGCATTTACAAGTTCATTTTCATCTATTATTAGTTTATCTTTTCTTTAGTTTATTTTTTATTCTTTTTCTGTTTTAATTGCAGGTTTTCATTTGTTTTCAAAACTTGAAGTAAGCAGCAAACCCAGTTCAAATTGGCAACAGGTTCAGGGAAATTTTATTTGAGATTCATTAGAATTTGAGCATTCTTTAACTTTGTTTTTATTCATTTGGGAAACCCAATCGAAATTAAAAACAATATCATAAGATTTCATCGGAAGTAGCTCTTAGCATTTTTGATAACAAATTGTTTAATTAAAGATCTCCTATGTGTTACCTCGCTCATATGCCATATCGCATTTCCCATATCGGAGGTTTGCAGTTGAAGTATACTTCCATTATCGTGAATTGCCTTTACCAATATTGCGACAACCACATAAGTTCGGACCCGATATGAAATTCAAATCAAGTTTATAAAATATCGTGTCCTTTCAATCACAAATAATGGAAGGAGCATAACTTTAAAAGGGTCGATGTCTCAGATCCGATATGTTGTTAAATTTTCATCATAAAGTTATCGGGTCCACCCTTCATCGCATGTCGACGTATCGAGAATTGTTACATCATGTGCTTAAGTTTGCTGATCGCGATCGCCAGTTAACCACGTCATTCATCGCATATCGACATCCCAAGAATCATATTGTATTACATCGGGTACCAAACATTCACCAATCATCGATTAGCATCGCCAATTAGAAATCGTCGATATCGCAATCGCTTCATCGCATTTTTATTTATGCTCACATCACATCTCAGAATCTGCGATGTGCGTTACGCAATATGGGAAGCACAATGTAAATATTCCCCGATCCCCGATATAATATTTCTTCAATGATGCGATCGCTCCATTTTATCACACATCTTCTCATTACATGTTTTCATATCGGCAATTTGCCATTACAATCTCTGGTGTGATATATTTCAATGCATGCCTCTAAGACATTAACATTTAATTGATATATGGCATAGCAACAAAGGTGAAGTCTTGCATGATGAAGAAACATGTGATGTGAATCATCCAATACGGCGATGTGTTATTTTAAAAGTGAGCTTGGGTAACCACTATGGAAAGAAAGCTGTTAATGACAAATTTGCAGCATATTCAAATCATTCTGATTTCTCATATATTTCAGTTTTAAATATATAATTCCATAATTAAAAAAGAAATTCAAGACCTCTCTATTTTCACATTTAAATTTTGTTATCTTGGATGTGGTCTTGATTCTGGACAATTTATAAAATCATGCAGTTTATATGAAACTTATAATATTTTGAGAAACAATCATTACTGCAAATTTTCATTCTCATTTCTGATGCATTTGTTTTCCCTCGAACATTAAGCACTCCATTTTTTCATTTTACTGCTTGCTTTAGTTTAGATAAAATAAATAATGATTTTGGGTTATAGGATTTTGGTTAGTTTGACTTCTTCAAGTTTTTAATGTTAATTAAAATAAAAAGTCAGCTAGTTTGGAGAAATTGATACCTTTCAGGTAAGATCAAAAGCAATTATCCAATGGTAAGATTCATGTACCCATTTTCATTAATTTCCATTTCATTACTTTAATTTTCAGTTTTCTGATATATAAATCTGTTTTGCAGCTCTTCATAAAAGCTTCCAATCTTCCGCCAGATCATATTTTCGAAGTCCATACTCTTATCCTGGCTTTATTTCAATAAGCAACGATAATCTTCATTGAAACAGCTACGCTAGGAAGTTTTTGAACCTTTAATCTGTTTCTTTAAGCATTCATTTTTATTAGAAAATGATTAATATGATGCTTGGAAACAAAAAGATTGAAATCAGACAGAAAGTTTTCATTGTGGCTGAATTTTATCGTCACTGCTATCTAAAAAGCCTAAAACACTTACAACCCTGCAAGGTATGATTTTTATAAATCTCAACATAAGAAGGATTGATTACACGATTATTTTCTTTCTTCATATTGTTAAGACATTGGTATAAACATTCTTGTTTGAGTTTATCTTGCGAAACTTGGATTTTCCTTTTATAAAATAAAAATAAAAATAAATAAATAAATAAAAATTTCTTCATTTTTATTTTTGCTCATTTCTTTCTCATTTTAGCATAAGAATTCTTTTTCCTTTGGTTTTCAGTTTTGATTTTGGTGACTTTGCCATGATTTATATGGAAGGTCTTCTTATTACCTAACTATGGTTGGCATACACGGAGAAAAAATTGTTAATAGTCATCTATTAACTTTTTATTAAATCTCTTAGTAAAGTTTAATTTTCTTATTATAAAGGTAGACATACTTAAGGAAGAGATTACCAATTGAGAGAAGTTGACAAAGTATCATAAAATTTGGAGAAATTTTTTTTGCATCAAAATTGTAATCATTTTGAGATTTCAATATTTTATTAAGATCTTTCAAAGTTCTATTATCAGTCAAGAAAAGTTATTTTTAACCAAGTAAAGACACTTTATAGCAAAGCACCTTTCAACTCTGAAATTGTCACTCTTAACTCTTAAGAAGTCAATGATTCTCCCTGTCCCGAAGAGTCTTATTTTTCTAGAGTATAATCCAGAGATATATTTAAACTTAAAAGATAAGAGGTCACATCATGAGCCTGCTTACCATGATCATAGGGGAAAAATAGGTTGACATTACCAACACTGCTAAACAAACCAGGGTAATGGCTTATGATTGCAAACAATTATAAGACAAGGGGTCTCATCACGAGCCAGCTTGTTCAATCCAATTATAACCAGTGAATGGCATTGTCAACTATCTGGCTACCAAACTAAGACAATGAATTTTAAGATTTATAATAATAATAATAATAATAAATAATAATAATAATATAAATGGATTTATCTCTAGGACAATAATTCTTAAAGAGATGGGATTTTAAATCATTGGTGATTAAAAGGTAACCCTGTCGAGACTATAGATGTTTGCTGGCAACAGTGGCTCTACCTGTGACAAATGAGTATATTTTATAAGCTAAGTTGTAAAGTGACCCCTGCTTTATCTCTACAACTAATTAAGCACTGATATAGAGTTTTGAAATATTTTAATTTATGAGAAATTTTAAGAAAAATTACAGTTAGATGATTCTTGCTTTTATTCAAACTAATGAACCTAGTCAAGCATTTCAAGTATAATTCTCTCTTCTTTAAACAGTTTTACTTTGATTTTAGGAAAATCTTATTCATATCAAACAAAGATAATTGGTTCTTCTCCTGTGTGTCGCCATTGTTGTGGTAAAACACAACCCCCCCATTATTGATGTCTTCACTTCAAATAATGGAGACCCTTTTTATAAAAATTTTGGCTAAACACCTTTTAAGATTTTTATTTTAGTTGATTATCCTACGCTTTTGTTAATTTTTTATTTTCTTTGGATTCTTGTTTTTATTGCTTTGTTAGAATCAATTTTTTATAAGCTTCCCATTGACGCTTGTTTCGCCTTATTTTGTCAACTGGTTTGAAAATAGTACTCCTTTAAAGTCTCATCATTTATCTAAGTCTGGGTTAAAAATGCTATTTTTATTTATTTTTGGAGTGGCTGTAGTTTAGAAAATTTCATAACTAAACTAAACATCATTAAAATAAATAAAAAATAAAAAATAAAAAACTGATATTTAACATTAAATTTTGAGATTAATTAAATTAATTATTATAATAAAATATAATTAATTTAATTAAAATTAAAACTTAATATATAAAAAAATAAAAAAATAAAATAAAAATTTTACATCGCATATCGCAATGTCAGATCCATCGCAATTTTTAAACATGCACATTTGAAAAACCCCGATCCAAAATTCTTGCGATATGCGATGTGTTAAAAGTTTTTAATATAAAGTTTTTTTGTTTTACCCCTTATGCCTCTCGTACCTTCACCTCACTCACCCTCACGTCACCCTCCACTCACCATATCCCTCCATAATCTCACATGTATGAATTAATGGGTGTAGATTGATTTCAATGGTTTGTTGTATTAATTAATGGGTGTAGGTTGATTTCAATTGTTTGTTGTATGAATTAATGGGTGTAGATTGATTTCAATGGTTTGTTTAATGGAGTTTGGGTTTGGATTGATTCTAATGGTTTGTAAATTAATTTTTATATATTTTTATATTATAATAATTATATTATAATTATAATGTTTATTATAATTTTAATATAATTTGAATTATAATATTAATTATATTTAAATAAAAATTTTCAAATCATTTGTATTTAATTTTGTAACTTAATTAATTTCTAAATTAGATGATAATTAATTAAAATTAATTGTATATATTAGTTAGTTAATAATTAATTTAGAATTAATTATTAGATAATTAGAATCTAATTTAGGATTAAATTTCTAATTAAAAATTCTGATTTTTAGCCCAGCAACAGAATATCCAGAATTATGTCAGTTTTGACTCATCAACTTTGGAGGCTCCTAAATTGAGTTATACTTGACCAAATGAGGCGCAGGACAACTCATTGGAAAGATAAAATCAAGGAGAACATTTCTGAGGAGGTTCCACTAATAGATTTGGTCATTAATTGGGTCAAAAATCATGCAGAAGATCAAGCTCCGAATTTCTTAAAAAAAATCAATTCTCTGAGTTATTTTTTGCATTTTCATTTGTCCTAAGCCTCTTCTAATTGCAGATTTGCTCATCAATAATATCTTTGGCCAATTAAAACATCCCAAGCATCAATAGAGATTTTATATTTTATTTTCAATTATTTATTTAAATAGAATTTGATTGGATTTGTTTTAATGCCAGAAATGGTATTTTGATTTTATTGTTGCATCTTAATTTATTTTGATTTCTTTTTGCAGGAAAACAGTAGAAAAGATATGAAAAAAAGATCTTAATCAATGAGAATGCTCCAGCAATTAAAAGATTGGAATTTTTGAGCAAATAAAAGTGATTGGGCAGATTTTATTCAACAAACTTTCATCTTAAGAATTCCTTTGAAAATATTATAAATAGCAGATTGTAGAATGGAATAAGGGTTGCTCTCTTCTGCAATTCTAGAATTCTAAAAGCACTTTTGTAATAGGGATTTAGAGTTGTAGGTGGGAGGAGTGGAATCTCAAATCTGGGGATTATTGAAGTTTTTCTTTTACATCCTGAGTTATGTATAATGAACAGAGTTTGCACTATTGTAGCTCTGCTTTTGAAAGCAGAAGCTTAGACATTGTAAAGGACTATTAGAGACTGGAGCTGGAGAAATGGATTCAATAAATTGGTATTTCGAATACTATTATTTTAAATGCTGGTTTTATTTTATGATAACAGGAATGGTGTCAATTTATTTACATATTTGTGCACTTTTGTCGGTATGGGTAATTTGCTTCTATTTTATGTTGTTATTTATCTCTGCTCTTATGGGCTGAATTCTGATTTCTAGGTAACTATTTACTCATAAATCTGTCTTTTAATATTGGATCAATAAATAATGATATGTTGTGAACTTCTTCCGCATATTATTGTTTAATAATTCAAGTTACTGATTAAATGATCAATACCATTTTGTGAACTATTTCCTGAGTGTTGTTGATTGATTATTTCAGTTAAAAGGTCTCAATATGACGTGTTTTTCTATCCATAATGTCAGTTAATTGAACTATTTCATTAACTTGATATTCATTATAAACAAGACATATTTCAATCTTAATATTTTAAATACCTTCTCTTGGTTGGGTTAGATCTATATCTGCCTAATTAAGATAGGATTAAGATAGTTTCTTTTGCTTGCATCTTAGAATAAGTTTGCATTTAGCTTAATTTCTACATTCTTTTAAGTCCTCTTCCCAAAGAGGCAAACTTTAGTAGTGGATTGGTTGAGCCCTAAATCAGCTTAAGGATCACTTTCTTGCCTGATCAGCAAGAAGAATGATCTGATGCCTCTTTTCCATTGGTGAATGAAAGTCATATTTTAAAGCCCTTGGAGATTGAGAGAAGGTAACTTGACCTAGTTGAACTAGTCGGAACCACCATTCCAAACGGAAAAGAAGCTGCTTTAAGGTCCGGACCGGGTGGTCATCCCCCATGTTGTTGCAGCGATTTTCGAGGCTTCAACAGGAAGTTAGAAACAATCCCCCCTAATTTAGCTAACAACTAGGAATCTTTGTTTCCTTGATTAATTACAAGATTCCTCAATAATGAGGAGAAAAAATGGGCTTCATTAATCATAAAACAACTCATGTGACAATTTTTACCTCAAATATTTGACCTTTTCTCACTGACACCTATCTAGAATCCTTCTACACAAAAACATAGCGTGCCTAGTAGAAACGTAGCATGTTTTTGCAGAAACATAGCGTGCATTTGGAGGGGCTTTTAAGATGACATTTATACATCTTTTTGCTGATATGAAGATTGGATAAGATAGCCCTGGATGTCCTCTAGCCAAATCAACCTTGAAACTTGCAAAATACGACCTGTAAGACACTTCAAACTTCATTTTCCCAAGGCTACTCTAGAAGTGTAGTGTGGGCTGAAAAACAGTGGTAGAAACATGAAAATTGAGGTGTTTTTTGAGTTTTCATTCAAAATTAGGAGCTTTCATGAAAACCAAAAGCATATTTTTGATGTACAAATAAAATTAATCCAAACATGCCAATATGAACCCCATTGGAACCTTTGATAAAAAGCGTAGCGTGGCCACGCTACACCTCTGTAAATGTGAAATTGCCAAAATTTCCCAAAAAAAAAAAAAAAAGAAGCCAAAATTGCTCAAAATTTGCTGAAATTTGATCCATAGCATCCTTGAATGATGATTTAGACAGCTAGAGATGCCTCAGCCAGAAAATCCAATTTTTCCTTCTTCTTTATCTTAATTAAGGTTTCTTTAAGCTTTTTCTTCAAATTTTTAACTTTGATTTTGGCAATTCTGTTCCTGGTGTAGTGTCTTGCCATGTGCCTCTGGAGGTTGTTGTTTATGTTTTCCTTCTCCAAGAGTTTCTCCAGATTCTCGTTTACCCTGTCAAGCCAAAACTCTTTGTCTCGTTCAATCTCAACATCAATCAAATCATGAAAATTATGTTGACCTAAGGGAGGAGATAACTCAATTTGTTGTTCTTTTTGCCTGGTTAATCATATTTTTTTTGGCCTCCATGGATTTATCTAAGCCTCTTTGTCTTCAAGATGATCAACATCTATCACTGCTTTGCCTTTTCCTTTCTCTACCTCAATATCTACCTTAGGCTTTCTTAGGATCAGTTTTTTCACCTTTAGTTGCATGTTTTCTTGTTGTAGGAATGTTATCATGAAATTCTCCCTTGAGAGATTGTCTTTGAGCTCTCTTATCTCCGCTTATTTTTCCATGATTATCTCTTCAACTGATTTATTTTCACCTGATCTACCATGTCAACCTCCAAAGGTGCTTGCTCCTTGTGTTGCTACAAGGGTGTCTCACTGTCATGCATAGGTGGTTGCTCCATAGTTTCTCCTAATACTTGCTCAAGTGTAGGTTCAAGTGAAAGCACACCTTTAGTGATCTTAGGAGAAAATAACAACCTTTTATCCTTCTCATAAGTTTGAATAACTTCATCCCTTGGCATATTTGGAACCTATGCTGATATACTTGAAGAGCCAGTCTCCTGTGGCTTTGATGATGTTGATGGTATGCTTTGAATGGTAGGTGGACTAGTGGTGGGCATAGAAACAACTGATTTCATGAATGTTGTTGAACCCTTAGTTAAACTGAGAGGGGGGAGGTGAATCAGTTTAATACATTCATGGAATTTTATAAATTTCCTTTAAACTTAATTATACCTTCATTTCATGAATACCTTATTACAAAATGAAACAACAATCTTAATATGTGAGTAGCAAGTATTAAGCAGCTTAAATACAGAATATCAACACATAATTATCATGCACCTGGGCAATAGATATTAGTGGAAAACCATAAGGGAGAAAACCACATCTTATTATTGTTGTGATGCAAAGGCAAGCTCCAACTTGTTGAGATTCAACAAGATGATGAGCTTAGTGAAAATCAATCACCTTCACTAAGTGGGTCCGCAGGCTATTTTTAGGTGTAAGTCTATTTTTAGACATGGTGATTGTATTTCAAAAGTTGCGGGATGCTATTTGTGGATGGTTGATCAAGTTGGAAAAATAGATGAAATTCTATTTTTAGAATATTGGGCGAAGTCTATTTATAGATCGTCGATCTAAAAATAAAAGTGTCGATTATTATTAGCCCTTAATAATAATCAAACTCTAAATATCAACTTATTCTCTTGGAGCACTTAATTTCAGTGTACATATTTGGAAAATTAGTGAGCTGAAGGAATTACAAAATTCCTAGGGTTTACTGGCGGTTCATGCATGGAGGACTCAGTTAGAACTGAAGTGGCAAAGTTATGACAGAGTTGGAAGAGTAGTTCATGGAGTTGTTATTCAGTTTAACTCAGTTAATGGAGTTAAACTCAGTTGAGCTAGTTGTATCTAGTATAACTAAATGATACACTAGTGAGAGTGGAGTGAATTAATTATTTAATTAATTCACAAATAATAACACATTAATCAACTGAACAAATACAACAATTAACTACAGTGCATGTCAGTTCCAATGGAGACCAAGTGGAGAGATAGGTGAAAGGGTGAGATGGACTATCTGTTGTGACTATAGTGATGAATTGATTGCATCACACACACATTGGAGTTTCCAATGAGGATTGTGCAGTCAAGGCAAGGTAGATTCGAATTCATTCAGGGGTCTTCTTCAGCAGGGATTGTGTAGTGGAGGCAGGCTATCAGGTGGCAAGAAATCAGTGCATGGATTTGCAGATTTCTTCTGATTAGTGTGTGACGATCGATTGTACTGAGAGCTTGATGTACTAAGCTTTCTATGAGATTGTTACATGATCTCCATGATACATAATATATGATATTTGGGGTTTTTAGCTTTAGGCTTTCCCATTAAACAACTGTGTTATGTGCGATTGTTTTTATTGCTTCATGTGTTTGCAATTGAGTTTAATTTTCGCAAAAGATTAATAGTGGAAGGATTATGTATTTAGCAAGAAGATAAATATTGTTAGATCAGGAGAGTCTGGATATATACATGCATATGTTATATAATTTCTACATGGTATCAGATAAGTGTTAATTCTTGAAGATTTCAATTGTGAAGAATTGTTGAGTTTGTGCTAGTGGACAATTCGAATTTGCGGCAGAAATTTCTTGGTGCGACGGTTGAGTATACATTGAAATGTCTTTCAATGGGTTGTGATTGGAGTATGACCTTGATGGCAGCTCAAATTACATAGCCTGGAAGGATAGGATGGAGGTGGTGCTGGAAGATAATGGACTGAAGGAGTTCATTGATAGTGATGTTCCTAAGCCTGGTTCTAGTGATGCTGCATTACTTGACACATGGCAAAAGAAGGTAGCAAAGACAAGAATAATTCTGTTGGAAGGTGTGAAGGACCATATTGTGTCTATCCTTCACTGGAAAGCCACTCCATTTGCAATGTGGAAGGCATTGACATATTTGTTTCAAAGCAGCAGCGACCAGAGGAAGTTGGCGCTGAAAGATAAGCTCATAAAAATAAAAATGGAGAAGGGCGACAGTATTCCAAAATATCTCACGAAGTTTTTCCACTGTAGGGATGAACTGGGAAGTGTGGGGATTATTATTGATGATGAAGACTTGGTGATCTTGGCTCTCCTTGGGCTTCCAAAGATTTGGCATAGCTATGAAGACTCTTTCAATGGACGGGAGAAACTGTCGGGTTGGGAGCGACTTTGGTCGGATTTTGTGCAGGAGGAAATAAGGCGAAGTACCAGGGATGGCTCTTCATCAAAGAATTATGATGAAGAGAATTGCACTTTGGCTACCAAAGCAAGGAAGGGGAAGGGAGAGAAATCCCATCCAAAATCCGAAGCTAAAGGCAAGAAGTAGGATTTGTCTAAGGTGAAGTGTTTTCACTATCACAAACATGGGCATTTCACCACTAATTGCCCACAAAAGAAGAAGAACAAGAAGGATGTTGGAGCTGCAGCGGGTGAGGCCTTAGCCTCACAATTTGAACTTGATTTCTCTTTGATCACATGCTTGGTCTCAAGCTCAATGGGATCAGTGTGGTATCTTGATAGTGGTGTGTATTTCCATATGACAGGAGACAAGGAGTTGTTTAGTGACTTGGAGGAGAAGGACCTTCAAATGCATATAGAGATGGGTGACAATGGTCGATACAGTGAGATTGGCATTGGGACCATTACTTTTGAGAGGGAGTCAGGTAATTCATTTATGTTGAAATATTTTATGCATGTTCCAGGTCCGAAGAAGAACTTGGTCTCGATCACAATGTTGGAAGACAGAGGTTATGATGTTGTTTTCAGTGAGGGAAAAGCTTTCCTTTGACATAAAACAATGGGTCAAACCAAGAGGATAGGGATTCGAGTTAAGAATATCTACAATTTGGAGGTAGATAGCTGCGCTGCAATGATGGACAAAGTAGAAGAAGTGGTGAGCGGGGATGAAGGCGAATTATGGCGTTGGAGTTTGGGCCATCTTCACCATGGCGCTTTGAAGATTTTACTGTAGATTTCTACTGGACTTCCCAAGGGTACTCTTGCGTATTTAGATCGGTGCAAGGGATGTACTATGGAAAAGTTTATGAAGACCACCTTTCATGAGAAGGAAAACCGTGCTTCGGTGATCTTGGAGAGAATTCACACAAACGTGTGTGGACCTTTCTCGGTTGCTTAAACAGAAAGACACATGTATTATGTTATATTTGTTGATGACTATTCTCGTAGATGATGGATCTTCTTCATGCAGAAGAAGAGCGAAACATTCTCAAAGTTTTGTGAGTTTAAATCATTGGTGGAGAAGGAGTCGGGGAAGCAAGTGAAATCTCTATGGAGCGATAATGGTGGTGAATATATCTTGGGTGAATTCAAAGACTTATGTAGCAAAGAAGGAATTTGAAGAGAACTCATAGCGCGTCATAACCCACAATAGAATGGGGTCGTGGGGAGGAAGAACAGAACGATCGTGGGTGCTGCACGAGCTATGCTGCATGACCAGGGCCTACTAATTCACTTGTGGGCGGAAGCATGCAACACTGCGTTTTATGTGCCAAACTGTTGTCCTCATAGAGTACTTGGCATGAGTACACCTGAAAAAGATTTTACTAGTAAGAAGCCTGATATTTCTCATTTGAATATTTTTGGCTCATTTATTTACATTCATGTGACAAAGGACTCCAGGAAGAATTTGGAGCTAACTTCAGAAGTTGGGATATTTGTGGGGTACATAGAAACACCCCATAATTATCGTGTGTATTTTCAAGACAGTCGGATTACTGTGGTGTAACGGGATATAAAATTCAATGAGGTGAAAGCCATGAAGTTGTCTCTTGAGAGGGAGAAACACTTGAATGCAGAGGAGGAACTTCTTATTCCCAAATATGAGCCTCTAGATGTGGATCAGCCACAGGAGGAGATTCATGGAGTGGAGGAGTCCACTCATGCAAAACCAAACATCAGAACAGGAAGATAGTGTACCACAGAAGCTGAGAGACTGAAGCTTGATGTTGCACACAATGTAGGAGTTCCTACATCACAGCCCAAACATAGGCAGTCACCTAACTGATTTACTGGATACATGGCTCCTATGAGAAAGTGTATCATGACAGAGCCATCTTCTTTTGAAGAAGCAGTGCAGGATCCCACATGGGTATATGCCATGGTGGAGGAGTATGACTCCATTGTCAGAAACAGTGCTTGGGAGATTGTTCCAAGGCCAGTGGGAAAATTTGTTGTAGGATCAGGATGGATCTACAAGGTAAAGCAAGCTGCCAATGGGAGAGTCAAGAATTATAAGGCAATATTTGCTGCCCGGGGCTTCTCACAGATCAAGGAAATCAATTATGAAGAAACTTTTGCACCTGCCGCATGGTATTCTTCCATAAGGACCATCCTTGCTCTCTCAGTGCAGATGGGTTGGCACATTCATCAGATGGATGTGAAGACTGTGTTCCTTAATGGGATCATTGAGGAAGAGGTGTACATTGAGCAGCCTGAAGGATTTTAGATCTTCAGCAGCAAGTTGCATGTGTGCAGGCTCAAAAGAGTGTTGTATGGGCTAAAGCAAGCACCTTGTGCTTGGTACACATGGATCAACAGCTATTTCACTAGACTTGGCTTCACCAAGAGTGAGGCAGATGCAAACATGTACCACATTGTGGTGGAGGGTAAGATTTTAATCATTTTTCTTTATGTTGATGATTTAATACTAACCGGTGATGAGTAGTTGATACACTCATGCAAAGAAGATCTTTCAAAGGAGTTTGAGATGAAGGATTTGGGCCTCCTTCATTATTTCCTTGCATTGGAAATATGGCAGCGGGAAGGTGAACTGTTTGTGCCTCAAGGCAAGTATGCTCGGTAGATACTTGAGAAGTTTCACATGCAAGGCTACAAGCCTATTGATACTCCTCTTCCAGGAAATTGGAGGAAAGAGGATGCTACATCGGCAGAGGTAGTGGATGCCACTGTTTATTGACAATTGGTGGGTTCGCTCATGTATTTAGTTAATACAAGACCGGACATATGCTATGCAGTGAACCAGCTTTCACAAGCGATGGTTAAGCCTACCAAGCTCTTTTGGAAGACAGGAAAGCATTTCCTGAGGTATCTTAGGGGAACATCTGAGTATGGCTTACGGTACAGACAGACGAATGAGGTGAAGTTGCATGGATTCATGGATGAAGATTGGGCAGGCATCCCAACAGACAGAAAGAGCACATCAGGATGGGTTTTCAGTATCGGATCTACAACGGCTTCTTGGTACAACAGGAAACAAATATCCGTGGCACTTTGTTCAGCGGAAGAAGAATACATGGTAGCAAGTCAAGCTGCATGTGAGGCGATCTGGATGAGGAAGATCTTGGTCGGTTTGTTCAGTTCACATTTAGATCCTACAGTGATACATTGTGATAATCAGAGTTTCATTAAAATTTTGATTAATCTCGTGTTTCATGATCGATATAAACATATTGATATCCGGTTCATCATATCAGAGATTGTGTGCATCGGAAGATCATGTTGCTTTAGTACATTCCTACGGAAGATCAGGATGTAGACATTCTGACGAAGGTGCTCACTAGGAGCAAATTAGAATACCATAGAGGCAGGATCAGGGTGAAGGATAATCCCTATCTTGTTGAGAGGGAGTTTTGAGATTCAACAAGATGATGAGCTTCGTGAAAATTAGTCACCTTCACTAAGTGGGCCCATAGGCTATTTTTAGGTGTAAATCAATTTTTAGACTATGTCTATTTTTAGACATGGTGATCATATTTCAGAAGTTGAAGGACACTATTTGTGGATGGTTGTTCAAGTTGGAAAAATAGATGAAATTCTATTTTTATAATATTGGGAGAAGTCTATTTATAGATCATCGATCTAAAAAATAGATGTGCCGATTATTACTAGCCCTTAATAATAATCAGACTCTAAATATCAACTTATTATCTTGGAGCACTTAATTTCAGTGTACAGATTTGGAAAATTAGTGGGCTGAAGGAATTACACAAATCCTAGGGTTTACTGGTGGTTCATGCATGGAGGAATCAGTTAGAACTGAAGTGGCAAAGTTATGACAGAGTTGGAAGAGTAGTTCATGGAGTTGTTATTCAGTTTAACTCAGTTAATGGAGTTAAACTTAGTTGAGCTAGTTGTATCTAGTCTAACTGAATGATACACTAGTGAGAGTGGAGTGAAACAACTAATAACTCATTAATCAACTAAACAAATACATCAGTTAAATATAGTGCATGTCAGTTCCAGTGGAGACCCAGTGGAGAGATAGGTGAAAGGGTGAGGTGGATTATCTGTTGTGACTATAGTAATGAATTGATTGCATCACACCCACATTAGAGTTTCCAATGAGGATTGTGCAGTCAAGCCAAGGTAGATTCGAATTCATTCAGGGGTCTTCTTTAGCAGGGATTGCGCAGTGGAGGCTGGCTATCAGGTGGCAAGAAATCAGTGCATGGATTTGCAGATTTCTTCTGATTAGTGTGTGATGATTGATTGTACTGACAGCTTGATGTACTAAGCTTTGTATGATATTTTTACATGATCTCCATGATACATAATATATGATAGTTGGAGTTTTTAGCTTCAGGCTTTCCCATTAAACAATTGTGTTATGTGTGATTGTTTTTATTGCTTCATGTGTTTGCAATTGAGTTTAAATTTCTGCAAAAGATTAACAGTGGAAGGATTTTGTATTTAGCAAGAAGATAAATATTGTTAGATCAGGAGAATCTGGATATATACATGCATATGTTATATAATTTCTACACAACTCCCTCTCACCACTGATTTTTTGTAGGCTCTAACCTATAGGAGGCTACTACCTCAAATTCTGCAAGCTACAACTTGCAAGGAAGCTCCAACTCCCATCTGTTTTCTGCAGGCTACAACCCACAGGAGGCTCCTACCTCAACCAACTCCAACTAAACGTCTATCAAGCTACAAATTGAAACAGAAGCACCAACCCCCATGTATTTTTCTATAGGCTACAACCCACAGGAGGCTCCTACCTCAACCAGCTACAACTAGACATCTATTAAGCTACAACTTGATATGGAAGCCCCAACTTCCTCACTCTACAATAAAATCATTTGTTGATTTACCTAGATATCAGCCATGTTTTACTCCTTCTTCACTGTTTTCCTTCCACCCTTCAAATCTGCTTTCTATTAGCTTTGGATCTTCACAACTTCTCTATCTGCTCCTTCTTTTTCTTCCACTCTCTAACCTCACTATGCACATTACAATAACATCATTTATAGAGATTAATTCATGGTCGTTTGAATTCCATATGTGAATATGAAATGAACAGGTACGACTCTTTGCCTTCCACCCTCTTATTTCCTCGCTCAACATATTCAAGATGTTACAACACCATATACTCATTTCAGTATTAAATTGGAGTTTTTCCTTGCCTACAGAGACTTGCCTTTGCATCACAAACAATATAAAATAAATAATACATTTATAGTTACAATCAATTTATTTTACGTAGCCCTTTCAGTTTCTTAGCTTTGTTGTGCATTTGTCCTCTTCTGCTTGTTGTCCCTTTGTATTTTATGTTTCCGCAGTTATATTTCAATTGTGCTGCATAACTACCCTTTTTGCCCGACTCGACTGATGTTGTTGCATTGTTCTGCACGAGGTCGGGTCCTTTTACTTGCCCGAGCCTTTATTTGTTGTGTTTAGAATTTTCCCTTTATTACACGGTCGCAACTACATAACATTGTTACCTATGGGTTATGGCCCACATAAATCCCTTTTAATGCAACTGAGTACAACATCAGCGTTTATTCCACATACATACATTAGCGATCAACTGTTGCATATTAACATACATGCGCTTAGCAATCAACAACGTAAAATTTATAACTGGAAGCACATAATAGACACAGAACATGGGATATCGGGTCCCACAGTACTTGACCAATCACAATACGTCGCACTGCGCTTGCCCGCACCTTTTAACATTTCGCACAAATATCAAAATATGCAGTGGAATCACAAACTATTACTTTAAGACAGATTAAACATAAAACCCAAAGCAATTACATACAGGCAGAACTTCTTTACTGGAGGGTCCTAGAACACTTTCCACTAGTCACCTCTCATCGCAAATACTTGCCCGCAAGTTTCCCACTCTACCGATAACGTTAACCATAAACCATGTGAAATGCGCTATTGCACAGTGCTGACACGTGGACTCCCTTCATCGCAAATACTCGCCCGCGAGTTTAACTCTTATTGATATCGTTAACCCATATAATCTGTGATGTGCACTATTGTGCAGAGCTGACACGTGGCTCTTCCCTCATCACATCACAACCAATTTACCACACCATGTGATTCTTAACGGTATCCTCTAAGATTTGTGATGTGCACTCGTGTGCAGTGCTGACACGTCTCTTCCCTCATCGCATCGCATACAAATTACCATACCGTGCGAACTCTTAACGATATCCTCTAAGATTTGTGATGTGCGCTCATGTGCAGTGCTAAAACATGGCTCCTTCACTTCACATCACAACCAACTTAACTTACCATGCGATGCCTTAACACTAATATCTTAAAAGTTGCGATTTGTGAAATCTCTCCTAGTGTGATTCAATCTCCACCGTTCATCTCTCGCCTTCACTTCTGTGATCTAATCATGACCGTCCACTCATCCTTCACGCGACTCTTCTTCATCTCTTCCACCCAATCCGATCTCTGTCGTTAATTCTTAATACTTTGATTATTTGATTCGATATTTGCCATCTAATAGCCTCCCTTTGAATTCTTCTAAGATTTCTCTGCCTTAGTCGATTTTCCTTCTTTCAACTGTCGTCGCTCCTCTACATCTCCGCTATCCTTCCTGAGCTTTATTCAGTTTCTAAGTGCATTGATCTCTCCTGATCTTATTATTCTATTCGTTATTCACTCCAACTTGGGATTATTACGCTTTTTGCATGACTTTGTTGCTTCTCTGCTGCCATTGCTGCTTCTTTACTGCCTTTGCTGCTCCTTTTTTGCCTTTGTTGCTTTTCTTCTGCCTATGCTGCTTCTTTTCCATCATTGCTTCTCTGTTGCCTTTGATGCCTCTGCTACCTTTGCTGCTTCTGATGCCTTTGCTGCTCCTTTTCTCCTTTGGTGCCTTTGATGATGGTCTAATGTTGCTCCTTGCCTTTATGTTGCTCCTCTGCCTCTCTTTTATGTTTTCTTACTGCATTATTGCATGATCTGCTTCTTTTCCTTATTTTCGCTGCTTCTCTGCTCCTTTGCCTTAATGATAGTTCAGGTGATGCTCCTTTGTCCTCCTTTGCCATAAATGAAAATATTTCCAACAATATCCTCCTTTGGCATTGATGGCAACACATCCACCAGTACTCCAATACTTCCTCCAAGACTTCCTCCCCCTTTCATTCTGAGAAGTGTCATTCTTCCTCTGCTTTCTTTTCAGAAGAGATTTCTTCTTCTGCTTGCTTTTCCTCCCCCTTTGACATCAATGGAAAATGGTTGCACATTTCCTAGTGTAGTTTCCATCTTTGCATTATTTCTCTCTGAGTTGTGTATAGGCCTTCTTCTTCTGACTTTATACCTTGCTGCTCCAGACTAGTGTACAAGAGTTGTTGGGATAACACTTTGAGAATCATTGAAATTGTATGTATATACTCAGTAAGTTAATACCATCCCAAAGCACGAACTCCGTGCACTTGTATAAAGATGAAAGTGATGATAAGGACACTTCATAGAAAAAATTGTACCAGACTTATATAATCAGAGATGCATTATTGGAATAATACTTAAATACTGAGAATGCTCCATACGACATATAAAGTCTGCTCCAAATATACTTTTGTCTATATTATGATATTCATGTGAGATACATATCTGTTGCTCGAAGATTGTAGATGGAATATGTCTTCTTCGGCAATACACATTTGTTCAAATATGATGATGCCAATATGTCTTTTGTAGTTGTGGTTTACCTTTACTGCCTATTGGTGCTGATATGTGCTAGACTGCTGATAGGGATATTACACTAACAGCCAAAAATCCCTTGATACTAATGTGAACAATGAATCTCAAGAATCCTTACAACTTGTTGTAAAAAACTAGACCATCTTTCAATCTAAAAGACCCAATGAATTTAATATTTCATAGATTATTTTCAAAACAAACCCTTGAGGCTAGATACATTCAATTCATTGGTCAGTCTCACTTATAAACTCTGAAATTTTATTTATGACATAAGGGGGTATGTTTGTCAATCATTAACCTCTCTGTAATGGTGAAATACCAGAAATTCCTTTCTGTTGAAGTTGGCTTTAGATGAATCAATAAAAGACTCTTGAGATTCAAATGGTAAGATTAACACAACTAGTCCTTCATACTTCAGATACTTTAATTGTTATATCATGATGATCTTCAACAAAACATCTTCAAGTTGTTTAATTGAAATCTCAACAAACAGACTTCACACAGTTTTATGAATGATCTTAAGAAAAAGGCCTTGAAGATATCTCTATACTGACTTAAGGAAGGCATGCAGTTATATCTAGAAATAGATACTGCTTCAATTCTCAATATAATACTTCAAGTGTAAACAAGATAATGATCCTTTAGCAGCGTTATTGAACTTTCCATGCTTTAATAATGCAGATAACGCTGGGAATACTACCTTGATGTACTTCTGCCATAATACTATGGTCCTGAGCACCTGTACCATATCACTGCTCCACTTATAACACTTGGTATTATGCTGATAGGTTGGCTGCTTGTTCCAAATACCAGTTGATACTAATGTGATAATTCATGCAGTAATTTCACTTCATATTGCACATTCACCCATAGTTAAGACAACCTTCATAGTTTCTACTATTGAGCTCTACACAACAATCATCAATATACTGAGTCTGATCTTGGCATCATTAGCCTCTTTCTTATTCTGTCATTCTGTTTTAAAATAATATCACTGCATATTCCTTTCTAGGACTGCTCTAGAATCATTGTTGCTCTATATACACTTCAACTTTTCTAACATAATGATCTTCGGGAAGACATCTTTACTTTGTTTATTTGGAATCTACAAGGGAAAACCACTCATAGTTTTATCACTCATTTAACTGCTTTCCTCCTAGGGGAATTTCTGTAGATGAGTGATGTAATGATATAATGATGATACACATTTCTCTTGCTCATCCTTCTTAATTTTGTTTCATTGTTAACTCTTGTATTGTGATGGACCGTGTGATCATCCTCTATGGATATTTCGAGTTCTAAAGTGTGAAACATAATTTTTGTGATTTTAACCATTCATCACTTAGTGTGTTGTTGTCTTCTTAGCTTACATGCTCATGGCTGATGTTCCCTCTACCACCATAGTTGTTTGCTACATTCTCTCCTTCCATCAACTTGTTGGTTATTGAATGCTTCGGGTATCCTTCCTCCTTTATAGTTCTCTATCAAAGGAATTTTCCTTACCCATCTTGAACTTTTAGTTGTTCTTATTCCAAGGAGATCTTCTTAGACTACCTTTTATGGGGACTATTTATGAACTAATATTCCCCTAGGATGTTGCTTCTTATCTATTAATGGTTAGATATTTGTGTTGCTTCCGAGAGTAGCTCCCCCTGAGACTATGATAGGCTCATTATGTTATTGAGGTAACAGGCTCCCCCTTTCTCTTTTCCTTCCATAATTTATTGAGGTTCTTCATAATGTATGCACTTCTTTTAAATTCACAGTTATGTCTGATTTGATTGGATTCCATCATCTATCTAGAGTTATTTAATGTATATGGAAGCTTACGTTATTTTTCTTTGTGACCAAGCTTGTGGCATGAATAACATCTTATTTTACCTAAGTAATATTGAGCTGATGTATGGCATTTTGTTCCCCTTTTTTAACACAATTTACATTCAACATATTTATGTCCAAATTTATTGCATGAAAAACAATAGCTATGGAAATGATTTGTGTACTTGGTGGTAGATTGTCTTCTCCATTTGTTTGCTTCAGGTATTCCTCTCATTGGCTGCACCTTTAGTTCGTTGGACTGGATTTTCTTTGTCTTACAGTATGCCGCAATATATCCAGGTTTGTGGCAGGAAAAACAAGTGATACTTCTCATAGGAGGAAAGAACCTCCTTTGACAACTTTCGAATTTATTCAATTCATATTCAGGAGTGTATGAGCCTTTTTCAGCTGATTGTTTCTTCATTTAGTTCTTTGTCATTTGAGGTTGCTTCTTGTTTCTGTTTACTTCATTGCAAATCATGTTCTTGTTGGCTTCTACTTCTGTAGGAATATTTTGAGCTCGTTCATTATCCTTTACAGCTTTTACAAAAATGATATTCTCGTTATCTTCTACCTTGGACTTACTGGTTTCTCCTTCATAGCCTATCCCAACCTTTATGAGAGGATATATTTGAGCATTTAGTATTTTTTCCAGCTTTTCAAAGCTTTTCATTCATGGAGTGTTCATAGATAATTCCCTTTGGGCATTTTCTAATTTCTTTCTCAGGCATTCTACTTCTTCTTCCAATTTCTCTTGCTCCTGATTTTTATCTTTAATTTTCTTTAGTAGAATGTCTTCCACCTTCTTAGCTTCTTCAAGTTCTAATTTCAACTGAATTTGGTTTCCCGAATTTGGTTCTTCCTTTAAATATTTCAAGAGAATGTCTTTCTGTTTTCTGAACTTGAGTTTAAGTCTACTTATTTACTCCATGTCACTCATTAGCTCCCTCTTGAGATCTACCTCACCTTCTTCCTCATCTTCCAGAAGGAATCCTTCAGGATCTTCCTTGGCCATCAACACAAATTCAGAGGTTCCTTATAAATTTGAGGATTCTTATGAGCTTTCAGATGCATTGCTATCTTGTTGAGCATAAAAATATTTTCTGTTGAATCTCTTCCCTTTCTGCCAATTATTTATTTTTTTTTTCTCTATCTCTTATGTTCGGTTCTCTTTTTTCTTATGAGGACATTTAGATGCATAGTGCCCCACTCTTCCACAATTAAAGCACTTAAATGGAAGTTTACCTTTATACTTACCTGTGCCTTTCTCCAATCTTCTGAAAAATTTGGTTGCTTCTTCATCAGAGCAGGAGCATATACCTTCCTTCTCTTCTTTGCACATATCAGCCTTAAAGCCCGCCTCCCCCACATTTGACTTCCCTTTTGGAAGTCTCATCTCATAGGCCGTCAAGTTTGCAAGAAATTGCTTCATGGTCAATGTTTCCTAGTTTGTTGTTTCTTCTATGGCAGAAACCTTAGGGTTAAATCTGGATGGTAAAGATCTCAATATATTTTGTACAATTACACATTCCTTAATTTTTTCTCCTAGAGATTTCATGTTATTCACAATTTCAACAACCTTTAAGAAGAAACTGGATATATCTTCATCTTCATTCATTTTTACATTTTCAAACTGAGCTCTATAGGCTTGCATTTTGGCCATATTCACCTTTTTATCTCCCTCATGGATATTTTCTAATGTATCCCATATTTCTTTGGTTGTCTTACTGTGCATTACTTCGATAAATTCTGACTCACATAGACCACTCAAGAGTGCATTCATTGCTTTTGCATTAGCTATGAAATCTTGTTTGGCTTCTTTCTCTTTGTCAGTATCCTTTGGAGCATATCCTATTTCCACAGCAGCCCAAACTTCTATTCCTAGAGACATTATGTATGTCCTCATTATTATTTTCCAGAAGGCATAGTTTGTGCCAATAAACAAAGGGGCTTTATTTTTTGACCATCTTTCTAGGCTAGCCATCTTGGGGACCTAGGATCTCCTCCCAGTTGTTAAACTGATACAGAAGGAACTTGCTCTGATACCAATTGTTGAACCCTTAGTTAAACTAAGGCGGGGGGGGTCAATCGGTTTAATATATTCATGGAATTGTAAAACTTTCCTTTAAACTTAATTATACCTTCATTTCATGATCACCTTATTATAAAATGAAACAACAATATTAATATGTAAGTAGCAAGTATTAATAAGATTAAATACAAAATATCAACACATAATTATCATGCACCTAGACAACATATATAAGTGGAAACCCATAAGGGAGAAAACCACATCTTATTATTGTTGTGATGCAAAGGCAAGCTCCAACTCCCTCTCACCACTGATTTTTTGTAAGCTACAACCTACAGGAGGCTACTACCTCAAATTCTGAAAACTACAACTTGCAAGGAAGCTCCAACTCCCATCTGTTTTCTGCAGGCTACAACCCACAGGAGGCTCCTACCTCAACCAGCTCCAACTGGACATCTATCAAGCTACAACTTGAAACGGAAGCACCAACTCCAATGTATTTTTTTGTAGGCTACAAACCATAGGAGGCTCCTACCTCAACCAGCTACAACTAGACATCTATCAAGCTACAACTTGATATGGAAGCACCAAATTC
Source organism: Pinus albicaulis (assembly GCA_034641835.2). NCBI lineage: Eukaryota > Viridiplantae > Streptophyta > Pinopsida > Pinales > Pinaceae > Pinus > Pinus albicaulis. Next base: position 1,349,251,233 of record CM076579.1, read on the forward strand.
CTCACTCTACAATAAAATCATTTGCTAATTTACCTGGATATCATCTCTGTTTTACTCCTTCTTCACTACTTTCCTTCCAACCTTCAAATCTGCTTTCTATTAGCTCTAGATCTTCATAGGTTCTCTATCTTCTCCTTCTTATTCTTCCACTCTCTAACCTCACTATGCACATTACAATAACATCATTTATAGACATTACATCATGGTTGTTTACAGTCGCGCCAAATCCTGTAGGATTTGGTTTGACCTCCTTGATCAGTCTTTGGTCAGTGGTGCTTGACTCTGGGTTGTTTTTTGTGTTTAATTGAGCCTTTGGGACTATTTTGACTGTTGTAGGCTTGTTTTTCTCAGTCGTTTGTTTATCTTCTTATCAGTGTAGTTTAAGGACTTAGGGTTTCTAACTGTCTTGGTGCACTGAGCCTTATGTTTGGAAATCAAGTCTTTTTTATTATTGTCAGTCTCATTCCCAAGTCGATTGCGCTAAGTTTTCTTGATCCTTTTGAGTGTTTGATTTGGTTGAATGATCATTTCGTTCTTCGTTTGATTCTTCTCCTGGTTCCTCCGAGCATAGATTACATTGCTTCTTTGGGTCACTTTGAAAAATTTCTTTTGATTTGGAAGATTGCAACATTAGTTTGAGTGCTTTCTTATGTTTGTTTTCCATTGATTGAGTCATTCAATTTTGATCCCTACATTCGCAATACTCAGGCTAATGTCCATTTTGTTTTTCATGTGATTAGTGCATTGTGTGCTCTATCTCATTGGAAAATTTTAAAAAAAAAAAACTTTTCATTCTTTCCTTTGTATCAAAAGTGAAACAGTCTTTTGGATAACTAGCATTTGATAGTCTAGGAAAGAGTTTTTCATTTTCACTTGATTGTGTTAGATGCATGAGTGGATTTCTTCCCATATTCTCATTGTTTGCGATTGTTTGAAAGATCTCTATCCTTCTCATAATTAGCATTCATTGAATGAAATATGGTGTTCTTTTGCATATAGCTTGCATTTAGGAAATTTGAAATCCAAATTCGATAGGGCCTTGAATCTACAACATAATCCAAGATCAACTTTAAAATTCATTTAATTAACCTAAGGAAGCATTGGAACCTAACGTGACATATTTAGTGGTCTAGGCTAGAGACGTGTTCCAACATCTTAAAACCCAGTAGTTGTCGTTCGCCATCTGGCTTTAGATAGCGCTAGTACAGACTTGTGCTCCCCGTACCGTCGAGTATATAAAGGGAGACCCCTCTAGGTTGAAATCCTTTATCCATAGGAAGTTGAGTCTTCTGCTCTGTAACCGTGATACACTGAACACATCATTCAGGGAGACTAACTGCACGTACGGAAAGTCCTTGGTCATTTCTCTTTCATTTGATCACCAAGGTGTATATGTCAGTTCACGGAAACTTGGTACACCCTTTTTCTTAGATTACCTGAGTAGTCATTTTGATCTTTCGTGACTCTATAAAAGTGAAAATATCGTCAAGCACTTGTCCTTTCATGCTCGTTTTCAACCTGAAAGTGATAGAGTCGCCTTTTTCCTGTTTCTCGACTCTTAAAATATGAAACGAAAGAGTTTTGTTTCAGTGTCTTAAAATATTAACTGCCCACGAAATATTCCTGGTTCAAGTTATCATCCTTAGTGTGTTGTTTTAGGGTTATTTCCGATGGTAGCATTTCCAAAGTTTACCAACCAAGGAATCCCCTCCGAAGGGAATCCTGGTCCTTTTCCTACTTTTGGGAATGTTGGTGCTCCTTATATGGCAACATTGTCCCTGCCTAGGCTAACTGTTGGGTTGTCCGTTTGGTTATTTTCAACCTCTGTGGTCCCGAGTGTTCCACCCACTATAACACCATATCCTTCGCTTGAACAACATCATGTTGATTCCAAGGTGGACATCTCCCCTTCTTTGCCTATTCCTTTGTCCTCCTCTTCTACTTCGCCTGGTGAAATTATGGATTCTAGTAACCAGGTGGCTAAGAAGAAGAAGAAGAAGAAGTCAGATAAGAGAGAGGCCAATTTTGCGACTATTGCTCCTGAGAAACCTTCCCTTGATAAACCATCCAGCCTTCCATGGAAATTAAAATTCCCTTGCATGTTGTGAAAAGGTGAACACTTTCTTCGATACTGCCCTGGCATTCCCAGTGTACTTGAAGTATGGTCCAACGGTCGTCTGTCGTTGCCTTTGGCTTCTAGAAGTCATATTGGTGGCACATCTTCTACTAGCAATGATAAGACTCATAAGAAATACGGTAAGATTACCAATCCCTGTAAGTTGTGTGAAGGGTATCATCCCATTCACCTTTGTCCATACTTGGATGAAGCCAAGAGAGCATTGGATAACCCTATTGTTCCTACACCCTGCCTTCTAGTCAGTTACCAGAATCTTTCTTTGAGTCCTCCACTAGTTGATCAACCGATTGATCAAGATTCATCTTTGGTCGATTTCGCTCCCTCGGAAATTAAAATTCACAAATCCATTCCTGACCAACCATTGATCGTGGAATCAGTCGATCTAATCTCGCCTATGGTTCATCAGGTCTTTTCTGTTGAGAGTGGATCTCATCCCCCTCACGTTCTTCTTATTTCTTCAGATTCCTCGGACTTGGAGAAAGATTCTCCCATCCCTATAGTTCAAGAAGCTACTCCTCCTGCTCCCATGATGGAGGTCCAGGAGGATGATTCTCTTACTCCCGTAACACCAGAGGATGCCCATCTCATTTCTATGGTACCCCGTCCAAGTAGTTTGGTCGCTTCCCTCGATTGGAGTTGATTTGCAGGATATCGTCTTCCTTCTTATGTGCCTTTTGAGATCACGGTACAGGCCTTCGATGTGGTCGTGCCTAGCACAATTATAGATGAAGGCACGTCTTTTAGTGTTATGTCTTCCACTACTTGGAAATATTTTGGTTCTCCACCGCTTGTGCCTGTTACACAGAATTTTTTGGCATTTAACAGAAGAACCAGTCAACCGTTAGGGATCCTTCCGAAGTTGCCTGTTACTTTGGGAGGGAAAACTTTCTATATAGATGTGATGGTTGTTCCAGGCCCCTTGGATTATAATCTACTCTTGGGGAGCGACTATGCTTATGCCATGGGTGCCCTTGTCTCTTCCCTCTTTCTGTGATATGTTTTCCACACAAAGGTCGAATCATGACCATTGATCAACTTTCATTCTTTGGTCCTGACGTAACATTTGGCCCACCATCATCCCTTCCGGGTCTTTTTCCGTTGGTTGTATCCTCCCCGCTGTAGGTTAATTATGTGGCTACCTGTCCCATGCCCTCATTCAGTGATAGTGTCGTTGTGCATCGTGTGTTGGGGACATTGGGTCGTGATTTTCGAGATGTTGTTCTCACATCATATGCGAACCTCTTGGAAGCCATGACCTCTTATTCATTATGGTAAAAGCTCGTCGGAGTATAGTTCATTTTCTTGTGTCAAGCTCCTTAAAAAATGAAACAAGCTCTCTTGAAGATAGCTTGTCTTCTATGTCAGCCTCGTTAAAAAATAAAGTAGCTCATGAGGATAGTTCTTTTAATGTGTCAACCTCGTTAAAACAATGAAACATGTTCCCTTTCAATTCGAGCTTTTGATCGGATCTCATAAATTCTTAGTCGAGTCTTTCTCTTGATCTCCTAATTTGAAACTTCACTCCATCTGCCTTTCATATGGACTGAAGCTTGGAGGGCATGTACTTCGAATTGAGTCACCATGCTGGGGGCATGCCCGATTTTTCAAGCATAGTTTGTTTCTGTTTCAAGCTTGTGTAAAAATGAAACCAATTTCAAGCATATTTTACTTTTGTTTTCGAGCTTGTGTAAAAATGAAATCTTTTGGCTTGGTGTGCTTTGCTAACGTTTTCCTTTCTTTTGGGTTATAATTTATTATGCAGATTATTTAACTGATACATTAGCTAACATTGTATTAGGAATTTTCATAATTTGTAAAAAGCATCATCACATGAGAGACTCATATCAAATAAGAAAATAGATGTATATATATATATATATATATATATATATATATATATATCGAATGTTTGCATCAGAGTGCACCAAAAGTTTCAAAAAATATGTGTGTTTCTATTATATCCTGAGACATCGTGTCTCTCAAAATATGCAGATATAAAACCTAGGTGTCTAGTCGGCGTGATGCTTATGGTAGCATGTCACTGCCCATACAAGCCTCCTCAGCAAGCGGTAAATTCGGCTTGGCACCCCTATAGTATGTCTCTGGTAGGCACGAGGAACATCGTCGAATCGTGCATAGTCTGGGACTCCCCATGTGATTCCCTCCAAGTTGTGCACGATCTCTTCTTCCTCGCCTCCCTCGCCATGAGGGTCAAAATCGTGAGGGATTCGCCTCACTATCGGAGACATGCCTGCGGGTCTCTCTGGGCCAACATCTGTAAACACATGGGTTTAACATCAGAACATACATAATTAAAAAAATCATAACACTCATGAAAATTAAATATGAGTCTTACCCAAATATTCCTCCCAATCCTCTCCCTCTGGGAGTGGGAGGTCTGGATCACCAGTAAAATTTGTACCAGAGTAGGGCCAATCCTCCACAACAATCAACTGTCGACAGAGCCAATCAAAGAACTCTGGTCTCCAGGACATCTATTGGTCACCCCCTACCCTTGGCATCAGAGCTACCCATCAGGCCATCCGTGACTCCCTCGCTGGTGGTGTCGGGACTATGACCTCCTAACGCTGGAAGATTGGTAGTCATTCTAGGAAGAACGATACAAGGATAGACCCATAACCAAATTGCTTCAGTTTGGTCTTCTTGCACTTTTTCAGCTTGTGTTTCATATTTATTGTCACAACCTCTGCCCAGTTGTAGATGGTCGGTGTCAAGCAGTCTACAAAAAGAATTAGTTGTGTCTTTGTTTCTTCGTGCAGTGCTTGCGATCCCGCAGCTTGTGTGATGGTATGTAGCACTACTTTTAGTGAAAAATATGGGATATTATGGATATATACTTTCTCACTTCCTAATCCCTTCCATGCCCTTATACATACCCTGTCAATTACCATGGACATGCTCTCCATGCAAGGCCGAGTGTCGGTTAGGATTGGTGCTGCTCCCCTCCGCGATAGTCCTATTATGAAGTAGACATCAGAAACATCAACCTCAATTTCTTGATCTCGAAGGATGAACTTTTCTTGATTCTGATCCCATATGGTGATCAAATACTATAGTAGCTCCGGTTGAGCACAGAGAAACGGTGTGAAGAAGAAAATTTTCAATTCACAGTCTCTGAGAGATTCCATGTATCTCTCATTTTCCATGGAAATCTCATCTTCTTCGCTGTGTTCCCGTTATTTCCATTCAATCACCATTCTGTTGTTTTATACCTATAAACATGTTCATATGGACGGTATTAGCTGATTTAGAAACTTGAATTTGTGAAAAATTGGATCTTAACTTGCATTTTCTAAAGCAAACATGGTCTGTGCGGTTGGCATGACTGTTTCTAAAACAGTCGCGCCAATGGGTGCGCCCCAGTTTATAAAAATGGGTGATTGGCACGAGTCCGTGCCTGAAACTCAAGCCAATGGCCGTGCCCTAAAATTTACATTTTCTTCCTCAGAAATCAAAATTGAGGATTGCAGGCAATAAAAAAGGACTTAAACTGAAGGAAAGGATGTCAGCTCTTACCTGGAATTGACGGATTCGAGATTGGTCTGTCGGGTCATCCGTTATCGTCACCACAAGATCACATTGTAAAATGGGTAATTATTGCTCCATAAGAGGTAAAAAGTGAAAAGTAATTATTTTTACCATTTTTGGCATTTTTATAACTTTTCACAACCCTAATTAGGTTTTAAGACATGTTTTTCGATTATTTTATTATATTTTTTGAGAAATGGGTTTTACACATATCTCTTGTGCAACAATAGGTTTTCATGCGATAGTGATTAAGTAACGAGTTGTATTTTATACTTTTTGGACTCGGTAAAAACATAAAAAATTAATTACTGGAGTCATCTTTGAGCTCTTTTTTTACTCTCTAAAATTGAAAATATTGTCGAGATTCTTGTCATTTTTAACTCATTAAATGGCTGCGAAGCGATATCTACCCAGTATACGCTTACACCTTTTTCGAGTTGGGATGGATTATTTATGAAAAAGGAATACCTTAGCCTATCACAGCTAAGAGGATCTTTCAGATATTGTTTTCTAATTTCGGGTCAAGAAACTATTTATGAAAAGGGCCATGCTGGAGTTTTCTTTTCTACCTTCTTTTCAAACTCTCTAAACATGAAAATATGTCGATTTCTTCCTTTGTCAGACTCGCAAAACTTTGATGACATCAGACTTTGTCGCTAAAAAATAATTGGGGTACTCAACAGAAATGGTGGGGGGAAATTGAACAATATTTTAGTTGTGTCGATAGTATGTCGCTCTTGAACATGACACTCGTCTACATTCGTGTCGGGTTGGGGACATTTAATTTCGTCATTTTTTTCCTTCATGGGTTTAGGTAATCCGTTTTGACCTCTCATCTTCTCTTTTCCACGTCATCATGACCTCAGATCCCTTGATGTCAAATACTGCCAAATCCAGTGTCGTGTCGCTGATATGTTCAAGAGAAGTTTGCCTCTGCATTTTTTCAACCTCCCTCTGATTCTATGTTGGTCTTGATTCTTTATCATCATGTTCCTCTGTCTCATGTCGATGATGCGGGAAATATTATGGCCCTCCTTTGACCTGGTCACTTCCTATCGACTTCAGCTCATGATCTAGGAATCCGATCTAGAGACTTCCTTCTGGTACCATGGAGCCTGCATGCCTCAATGGAGGGTTCTTCGCATTCGACACAAGGTCCACGTCATTGGCCTTCGATTAGGTGATTCTACGGATTTTTGACATCATATCACTGTTCACATTTCGTGGATTGTGCCTGTTGTACCTTGAGAGCCATTATCATTTTTGGTGGTTTCTCTCGTGCCTGTTAACAACTTTCATCATTGGCTGGTAATCAGGTGATTTTCTTGCATGTTCAACTTCAGCTCATATATTCACATGCTTGAATTTGTACTTGTTCGAGACGAGATTGAGTGCAAGACCCTGGGTTTTGTCTGATAAAATCCAAGTTGCAGGTTCTTGTGGATTATCATGACTCTTTTGATTGGATGGTTGCGACCATACCTGAGTCTTTTTCTTGATCCTTACTGCTGAATGGATGCGTCCATACCTCGGATCTCAGCTTTTATACACTCTTTTATGGATGGATGCGACCATACCACGTGTTCATGTGTTAGAGATATCAGTTGTATTTGTAATTTCAGGTTTTTTGACAGCGGTGTTTAGTTCAAACACGTTCTCATAAAGCATTTCACCCCTCCCTCTCTCTCGAACCTCATGCTTTAGGGGGCATCTGTTACATAGAATTTTGTCACTGTCCCTGCAATCCCCATCTCGCACATTGGAGGGTCATTTCTGTGACTAATAAGAAGTTTCATGCCTTGAAAATACCATCATTGCATCCCTTTACATGAGAGCTATACTCCTTCTGTTGACAATTCCCTTAGCAGAGCTTCAGAAACCCCTATTTTTGCCTTGGCACGAGTAACCATTTTTTTCCCTCGTGCTAATGAGGAAGATTAACACCGGGACCCGTGCCAGTTGACACTCTGTCCCAGTTAGCCTCCCACACCTTTATGGAATGTTTTTTAAAAATAGAGGCGGATATTCCATTCTAACAACTCCGAGGATGAGTCATTGGGAGTGGTTGGACTGAATAACCACAGACTCCCTCCTTTAGTTTATGGTTTCCACCACTTGTGGGAACCTCCTAGAGCATATGCCTCCCTTCCACCTTTGTAGGGATCCTAACCTCCTCCTTTTCCTCTATAAAAAGAAGATATCTCTCTTTGCATAAGCTAGATGAACATGGAGAATTGAGTATACTATAGTTGAACTATTGAAGAGATTGAACAAGAAGGAACTTCGTTGAGAGAGCTTAAGTCCATGCCCTCATCCCATCCGAATCCCCTGATGAGCATCTAAGATGCGCTTCGACTGAACTCCGCTGGAGGAGACTGCGACGTCAAATATTTGGTTGTAATTCTTCCTTCTATAAATACATATACGTGACTATTGTTTGGTTCCCTTGTTGTGTTATGTTATATATTTAATGCAATATTCTTAGCCATCTTTGACTGGCTAGTAGTTATGAATGAAGTTATTATGTCGTATGTTGTTCTTGTTTGCTGATCTATGTGTAGGTATCTGAGCATGACTAAAGAAGGATTGTGACTTTCCGAGGCAGAAGCGAGAGGCCACCACCACTATAGCCGTGATGACAACATTGGATTCTAGGTAGGTCGATCTACTATGTCCTCTTTTCATTCAGTAATTAGGAATCAACACTCTAGCATGTCTCTTTGTTTCTAGACCCACTCTAGGGCTAGAGGGATCATCTCTGTTCACAAAGAAGATTTACCTGCTTAACATAGTCGCGTGAAGGATGAGCGGACAATCAGGATTATATAGCAGAAGTGAAGGCGAGAGATCAACGACGGAGATCGAATCGCACTAGGAGTGATTTCACAAATCACAACTTTTAAGAGATTAGTGTTAAGGCGTCACATGGTAAGTTAAGTTGGTTGAGATGCGAAGTGAAGGAGCCACGTGTTAACACTATGCACGAGCGCACATCGCAAATCTTACAAGATACCGTTAAGAGTTTGCACGGTATGGTAAATTGTATGCGATGCGACAGGGAAGAGACACGTGTTAGCACTGCGCATGAGCGCACATCGCAAATCTTAGAGGATACCGTTAAGAGTTCGCATGGTGTGGTAAATTGGTTGCGATGTGATGAGGGAAGAGCCATGTGTCAGCTCTACGCAATAGCGCACATCGTAGATTATATGGGTTAGCGATATCAATAAGAGTTAAACTTGCGGGCGAGTATTTGTGATGAAGGGATTCCACGTGTCAGCACTGCGCAATAGTGCACTTCGCATGGTTTATGGTTTATCGTTATCGGTAGAGTGTGAAACTTGCGGGCAAGTATTTGTGATTGAGAGGTGACTGATGGAAAGTGTTGTGGGACCCTCCAGTAAATAAGTTCCGCCTATATGTAATTTCTTTGGGTTTTATGTTTAATCAAGCTTAAAGTAACAATCTGTGATTCTGTTGCGTATTCTAATATTTGTGCAAAACGTTAAAAGGTGCAGGCAAGTGCAGTGTGACGTATTGTAATTGGTCAAGTAATTTGGGACCTGATAACCCCTATTCCGCGTCTGTTATGTGTGTCTGGTTATAAAGTATACGTTGTTGATTTCTTATCATTTGTATGTTAATATGTGTTGTTTGATCGTTAATGTATGTATGTGGAATAAACGTCAATGTTGTACTTAGCTGCGTTAAAAGGGATTTATGTGGGGCATAACCCATAGGTAACAGTGTTATGCATAACAGTGCAACAACATGGGTCAAGTCGGGAAAAAAGGGAATTTTTGCAACAAAGTTGAAATATAACTGCAGAAATAGAAAAGACAAAAGGACAGCAAGAAGAAGAGGACAAACGCACAACAAAGCTAAGAAACTGAAAGGGCTGAGTAAATTTTTTTTTAATTGTAACTGTAAATGTATTATTTATTTTATATTGTTCGTGATGCAAAGGAAAGCCTCCGTAGGCAAGAAAAAACTCCAATTTAACATTGAAATGAGTATATAGTGTTGTAACATCCTGAATGTGTTTGAGCGAGGAAATGAGAGGGTGGAAGGCAAAGAGTCATAATTGTTCATCTGTGCCAAACATGGGTTGGCGCAACTGCAACAAAAGGAACCTACACCAATTGGCGCGACTATTCAAGCGAAAAGTGCGCCAAGCTGGATAACTATGGGAAAAAAGGAAAAACCAAAAATCAATGAGCAGAGGTCAATCTTGACACTCTGGAGTTGAACAGAGGATATAAAATAAGCAAGAAAACCAGAAAAATATGGATAATAAAATCAATGACCGAAGTTGACCCAACAAGATGAAATGACAACCACACACTGATCCCAAATGGAGTCGTCAATTTTTTAAGTAGGTAAATCCTCTCTGTGGACAGAGACGATCTCTCTAGCCCTAGAGTCAATCTAGAAACAAAGAGACATGCTAGAGTGTTGATTCCTAATTACTGAATGAAAAGAGGACATGGTAGATCGACCTACCTAGAATCCAATGCTGTCGTCGTGGTTGTAGTGGTGGTGGCCTCTCGTTCCTGCCTCGGCAAGTCACAATCATTCTGCAGTTATGCTAGGATACCTACACATAGATTAGCAAACAAGAACACCATACGACATAATAACTTCATTCATAACTACTAGCTAGTCAAAGAGGGCTAAGCATATTGCATTAAATATATAACATAACACAACATGGGAACCAAACAATAGTCACGTATATGTATTGATAGAAGGAAGAGTTACAACCAAATCTTTGACGTCGCAGTCTCCTCCAGCGGGGTTCAGCCGAAGTGCGTCTCAGATGCTCATCAAGGGATCCCAACGGGATGAGGGCATGGAATTAAGCTCTCTCACAGAAGTTCCTTCTTGTTCTATCTCTTCAATAGTTCAGCTATAGTATACTCAATTCTCCATGTTCAGCTAACTTATGCAAAGAGAGATAGCTTCTTTCTATAGACGAAAATGAGGAGGTTAGAATCCCTACAAAGGTGGAAGGGAGGTGTATCCTCTAGGAGGTTCCCACAAGAGGTGTAAACCATAAACTAAAGGAGGGAGTCTGTGGTTATTCAGTCCAACCACTCCCAATGACTCATCCTCGGACTTGTTAGAGTGGAATATCTACCTCTATTTTTAAAAAACATTCCATAAATAGCTTAGCGTGAGAGGCTAACTGGGACAGAGCGCCAACTGGCGTGGGTACCAATGTTAATATTCCTCACTGGCACAAGGGCAGAACTGGTTACTCGCGCCAAGGAAAAAACAGGGGTTTTTGAAGCTCTGCTCAGAAATTTTCAACAGAAGGAGTATTGCTCTCATGTAAAGGGATGAAATGATGATCTTTTCAAGGCATGACACTTCTTATTAGTCACATAAATGACCCTCCAATGTGCAATATGGGGATTGCAGGGATAGTGACAAAATGATGTGTAACAGACTCTTCTTCATCTCTTTCGCCCGCTCTAATCTCTGTCGTTAATTCTTAATATTTTTATTCTGCGATTCGATCTTTGTCGTCTGATCGCCTCCCTTGGAATTCTTCTAAGATTTATTTGCCTTAGTCAATTTTCCTTCTTTTAGCTATTTCCTCTCCTCTGCATCTTCGCTATCATTCCTGAGATTTATTCAGTTTCTAAGTGCGTTGATCTCTCCTGAGCTTGTTCTTTTATTCATTATTCACTCCAACTTGGGATTCTTACGCTTGCTGCATGCCTTTGTTGCTTCTCTGTTGCCATTGCTGCCTCTACTGCTCCTTTGCCGCCTTTGCTACTTTTCTGCTGCCTATGCTGCTTCTTTGCCATCACTACTTCTCTGTTGCCTTTGTTGCTTCTGTTGCCTTTGCTGCTTTTTTTGCCTTTGTTGCTCCTTTACTCCTTTGGTGCCTTTGCTGATGGTCTAATTTTTCTCCTTTGCCTCTCTTTTATGTTTTCTTACAGCATTATTGCCTGATCTGCTTCTTTGCCTTATTTTTTATGCTTCTCTTCTCCTTTTCCTTATTTATAGTTCAGGTGTTGCTCCTTTGTTCTCCTTTACCATTAATGAATATTTCCAACAAATTTTTCCCAGGACATATTGATTTGTGAGAGCTGATGTAAGACTATGACCTTGACCAAACCATGGTGAAACAAACTAGATTGGTTATCCTTTCCTTTACTATGTACTTTTTCAGTCATTTTGACTAGGCTTTTGAATGGATAATGAGGCAAGTTCAGTGGCTTGGAGGCACTGAAATGCATCAATAGCCTTATGTGGTACTGGTATAATCTTGAGAACCTCCCTTCATAGGTAAAATACTTCATGATCAGCTTCATTAAAGGAGCATACCTGTCAAGTAAATATCTAAATGGAAAGATATGTTCAGGAGCATCTTTGTAATGTGGTTTTAAGAAAAATTTATAGTTCTCGATGTCCAAATCCATTCCTTTGAACCATATTTATCCATGGTTCGGGACTGTTGTTGAGGATATGGAATATGCTAATATAGTGAATTAAACTGATACTATGTTAGCCTTATCTCTCCTAAAACTGGTGGAAAAGAGGCTTCTCAATTGAGCATGACAACCTACCTCTTGAATTCTTTCACAAAATTTTAAACATCCAATGTCTTCAAAGGATTTCTTAGTATATGGAGAAGCATTGATGTCTTGTAGGTTGGATGGCTCAAACCTGGAATGATGACCTCCCTTGTTATACTTTCTCTTCTCACCTTCCATGATGTTTGTTTGCAAAAATAAACCCTAGCTTTATGTGAATGAAAGGAAGAATGAAAATTAGGAAAACAAGGGAGAATGACGTAGTGAGTTTAGGGAGAGAGATGAGAGGGACTGGGGTTAGGGAAAAATCCCTAAAAATTTGGGGAGATAGGGTGGTAGGTTAGCAACACATTGCAGGTGAAATTTTGGAAATGGGTAAGGGAAAGAGGACAAAAGGGTCTAAACACAGAGTTTACCTAGTATCTCTGCAAAAACATAGTGAAGATTAGGGTTTAGATGGAAATTGGAGAAATGAGAAGTGTGAATGATAAGGAATGATTTGGTAAGCTGTATGATTTGTATGTGAAGGTTTTTAGGTGATAAAACTAAGTGTTTTCTTCCTGAATAAATCCAAACATCGATGCAATTCAAAACAAGTGAAGACCCTAGAAGAGGGAATCCACCTTTTGCTGAAGAAACTGGATTGAAAAAGAGGTGAGGAATGTTCACTTACTGGCTTGGAAACATTCGAAACTTGTAAAATGTTGATTTGACCCTTCTGATGGCTTCTTGGAGCTTGAATGCCAAAAACATAGAAGATTTCCAGAAGCGTAGTGTGGCTGCCCCAGAAATGTAGCGAGGAGTAGAAACATAGCGTGCAATAGTCTGGATCAGTTTTTGATGGTGGACCTCGATCTCTGGATGGAAGTGGAGAGTTTTGGAGAATGAGAGAGGAGCTATTGAAAACCAAAGGATGAAATGAACTTAAGAGAAGCTTCATTTCCCTTTAAAACTTAGAAAATTTTCTTTTGACTTTAGTGACATCATATGCACTTTGAGAACAATTTCTTTTTGAAAGACTTTAACAATGTAGCATACTCTTTTGCAAAAAAGGACAAGTTTCCTATTGTTTTATTTCCTAACTTTGATAACTCCCAATTAACATGACTTAAACAATGAAAATGACTCTTATTTACCTTTCTTACATGATTGGCCTTATGATGAAAAAACAAAATAATCCCTAGAACATGACCTAGATGATGGTGTGTTGACTGATCTATGACCCTAGATACTAACATGATGACATGATCTTGAAATTGATGATGACAATCAGTGGGTGAAGGGAGCAACATCAAACCTAGACAACATCCATTGAACAAATTTTATTTGAGAATTCATTTGAAAATATAAAATTTGACCAAGGAATTTTACCAAATAAACCTGAAAGCGTGTATTTGATCACTAAAACATTATGACACTAACATGTACCACGTCAGCGCTCTCTCCTGCAGTGTGATGAAAATCTATGCCTTCTTTATATATTTTTCAGTGATCTATCTTTATTTCCATACATCTTCGAGTACAAGACAAAATTGTTTAGGATCCTTTGATATGAGTCCTCTAAAGATCGGTAGCTTGATATCATTGGCCATGTTTCTTGGGGGTGGTGGAGGTGGAGGTGGAGGGAAAGTATAGGGAGGGGGATGGGAGGTGAGGGAAGTAGCGGGATGGGGAATCCCAGAGGTGCCCTGATTATTACCAACTCCTAACCGTGACGCACCTCTAGGGGTTGCGGGGTTACTTCTTTATCCTTTGCTTTCATATTCACTCAATAACTGATTGTAATGAGTCTCAATGAAATTTTTTTGATCTACTCTGTATTGTTTTCCACTTCGCATAGATACTCCTCTAGAATTAAGCCCAAACATTAATATTATTGCATTCATAATACACCCTTTTCACATAAAATCATTTTAATCCACAACTTCAAATAATTTAGATACTTACCTCGCAAACCCTTGAAAAATATTCACTTAGCTTCGCTGTAAGATACATATGTTTCTATGGCGAACTCAGTAATAAATCCTCCTAGGATATTGTCAATCCAGAAATCAACAACTCTTGATATGTTGTTATCAGTCTCCTTGATTCACTATAACAATTCAAGGCTCCACGCAATAGACTTGGCATTCTTAAAACAGGTCTTGTTCTCGTTCAACTTTGATAATCATTCATGCAGTTCATTCAAAAATGTTGCAAAGAAAATCTCGTGTTGTTCTATGAAGAGATACCTCTACAACCAAGCTTTAGTTGACAGTCACAGATTTCTATTTTCTTGAACTGCAAACTCTCATTCTTGTTAGAAAATTAAATATTATGGAGCAATGCAACACATAAAATATGCAGAAAATACAAGCACACAAAAAAAACATAAAACCAGAGAGACACAGATATACGTGGTTCACCCAGTTTGGGCTACGTCCACCCTGAACAACCAGTCCTTCCTTTCTATTATCCAGCAAAATGAAAATACAAAACCTACAGCAGATCCGCTGTAATATCCTTTGTTCTTTCTCACAGTCTCCCTCTCTGTTTCTCGCTCCGAGAATACACATACAACACACAGCCGCAATAAAATTCCCTCATAAAAGCGAGGGGTTGCCTTCTAGGGAAAAAAACCCTAATCTAAACATAACTTCTACCGTCAGATCATTTGTCTAATGAATGGCCCAGATTGACTAGAAATTACTCTACTTTTACAAGGCAATTTTACATCTGTTTTTAGCTTCGGGGGCGCTGCCCCCGAAAGCCCCTGCCAGCGAGGGGCTTCGAAAAGTGCTGCCGCCCCCCCCCCCCCCCTGGACCCCCCACGGCAGCGATTAATTACGGGCGGCGTTGCCACCTTTTAAGGTCTGGGGGTTAATGTTGTAATCTAAGTAAAACAAGATAATCGGGCTCCACCCAACAATCTCCCACTTGGAGACTGATTGTAGCAACTCCACCGCTGCTTCATTTCTTGGACAATGACTCCTCTTTGGACCTGGTTGTTCCTCATCTTCATCATCATCCTTTAAGACCAATTGAAACTGAGCACATTCTCAGTTTCTCCATGGTTACAACTTTTGTTAGCATATCTGTAGGATTCTGGCTAGTGTGTATCTTTTCTAGCTTCAACTCTCCATCTTCCAATACTGACCGTATGAAATGGTACTTGAGATGTATGTGTTTAGTCCTGGAATGAAATGCTGAGTTCTTTGCAAGATGAATGGCACTTTGGCTATCACTGTATAATGTGCCCATATCATGCTTCTTACCCAATTCACCCATAAGCCTTTGTAACCAAATCATTTCTTTACTAGCCTCTGTAGCAGCAACATACTCTGCTTCTGTTGTTGAAAGTGCAACAACACTTTGGATTTTTGAAACCCAACTGACAGTTGTTCCACCTATAGTAAATACATATCCTGTAGTGCTCCTCCTGTTATCTCTGTCACCTGCCATATCTGCATCAACATATCCTTGTAGAGAAATCTTTGAACCACCAAAGCACAATGCTTGATTTGTGGTACCTCTCAAATATCTGAGAATCCATTTTACTGCCATCCAATGTTATTTTCCTGGATTATTCATGTACCTGCTTACAACTCCCACTGAATGTGCAATATCATGCCTTGTGCAGACCATTACATACATTAAGCTTCCAACTGCTGATGCATATGGAACTTTAGACATATAATCCATGTCTTCTTGGGTCTTTGGGCACATCTCCTTACTAATTTTGAAATGGCTAGCAAAAGGTGTACTAACTGGTTTTGCATTGTGCATATTAAATCTTTTCAACACCTTTTCTATGTACTCATTCTGAGACAGTGTTAATTTGCGATTTTTCCTGTCTCTAATTATCCTCATACCAAGGATTTGTTTTGCAGCTCCCAAATCCTTCATTGCAAATGAATTTTCCAATTTTCTTTTGAGCACATTTATTTCCTGCATGTTAGACCCTGCAACAAGCATTTCATCTACATACAATAACAATATAATATAGCTGCCATCATTTTGCCTGTTTAGATAAACACAATGATCAGAGTGACATCTAGTATAACCTTGTTCAGACATAAATTTGTCAAATTTTAGATACCACTACCTTGGAGCTTGTTTTAAGCCATACAAGCTCTTCTTTAACCTGCACACCAATTTTTCTTTCCCTTTTACCTCATATCCTTCTGGTTGCTGCATGTATATCTCTTCCTCCAAATCTCCATGGAGAAATGTTGTCTTTACATCTAATTGTTCAAGATGTAAATCTTCCACTGCTACAAGACTTAAAATAGTTCTGATTGAATTCATCTTAACAACATGAGAAAATATTTCATCAAAATCAATACCTTTCTTCTGTGCAAACCCCTTCACCACAAGTCTAGCTTTGTACCTCTGTTTTCCTCCTTCTTCTTCCTTCAGCCTGTAAACCCATTTATTCTGCAATGAAGTTTTACCTGCAGGCAACTTGACTAAGTCCCAAGTCTGGTTATGCATTAAGGAGTCCATCTCTTCTTCCATGGCTAGCTCCCACTTCTTCCTGCTTTCAACCTTCATTGCTTCTTCATAACATTCAGGTTCACCAGAATCAGTCAACAATAAATAATATAATGAAGGAGAGTATCGTTCAGGGGGTCTACTTATCCTGGTAGATCTTCTAACACCACTTTCAGGTGTTTGAGGTGCATGTTGCTGTTGTGGTGGTTGTTGCTGCTATGGTTGTTGATTATTATTATTTTCAGGCACCTTTACTTTTTCAGTTATCTCATCAAGAACCATGTATTCCTTGCTTTCTTTTTCCTGTTTCTTTTCCTGCAGCTGATTCTTATACAAGACCTTTTCATTGAATATTACATCTATGCTCCTAATGATTTTGTGATTTTCATAATCATATAAGCGATAACCAAAATCATTAGCACCATATCCAATAAAGGTACATTTCTTTGATTTTGCCTCAAGCTTTGTTCTATTTTCTTTATTAATATGGACAAAGGCCTCACAACCAAAGGCTTTAAAAAAGAGTAGTTTACCTTTTTACCTATCCATGCTTCCTCTGGAATACCACCATCCAAGGAACTTGAAGGCCCTCTGTTTATTAGATAAACAACAGTATCTACAACATCTACCCAAAATTGTAAAGGCAATCCTGCATGCAATCTCATGCACCTTGCACGCTCCATGATTGTTCTGTTCATCCTTTTTGACACACCATTTTCTTGTGGTGTTCTTGGAACTATCTTCTCTCTACGAATTCCATGCTCTGAACAGTACCTATCAAACTCTTTGCTGCAATATTCACCTCCATTTTCTAATCTGAGACACTTCAACTTCTTTCCTGTCTCAATCTCAACCAAAGCTTTCCATTTCTTGAAAGTATCAAATACATCAGATTTATTCTGAATACAATAAATCCATGTTTTTCTAGTTGCATCATCAATAAAAGTAACATAATAACGAGAGCCACCAAGAGATGATACCTGAGCAGGTCCCGATACATCTGTATGCACAAGCTCCAATTTTTCGCTCTTCTTTTCTTTCCCAACTCTGAGAAATCTGACTCTCTTTTGTTTTCCATAAATTCAATTCTCACAGAAATCTAAATCAACATTCTTCAAACCTGGCAACAAATTTCTTGAGTGAAGAATTTTCATCCCCTTCTCACTCATGTGTTCGAGCCTATGATGCCATAATGCTGCATCTACTCCTTTGGAAGTTAAAGCATTAACATAGTTAGAAATACCATTGCATAAATACAATGTACCAACCTTTTCACCTTTTTCTATTACCAGCGCTCCTTTGGTGACATTCCAAGTTTTATCTGTGAAAGTTTTCACACAACCTTCACTGCCTAACTGCCCTATTGAAATCATATTTTTCTTCAGATCTAGAACATGCCTTACCTCCTTTAGTAGCCATTGGTTTCCATTCTGTTGTTTTACAAGAACTTTACCCATTCCAACAATTTTACAGGGTTTATCATCACCCAAACGAACTTGTCCAAAATCTCCTTGAACATAGTCATGAAAATATTTCTTATCGGGTGTGGCATGGAATGAAGCCCCTGAATCTATAACCCAAGAATCAGTAACATTTTCGAAAGAAAGAATCAAAGCATCTTGTAACACATCACCTGTCACATTTGCTTCATGATTGTTTTCTTGTTGTGTATCTCCTTCTTTTCCCTTCCGAGATCTACAGTCTTTCTTTAGGTGTCCTTTCTTTCCACAATTCCAGCACACTATCCCCAATCTAGACTTGGATCTGCCTTTCCTTGATTTACTGCGATATCCCAAGCTCTTTCCTCTTTCCATTCTTCTTCCCCTAGACTCTGCACTCAAAGCATTACCTGATGTCTCACCGGAGCTTTTCTGTCGCATTTCCTCGCTAAGGATAGCACCAACAACATCATCAAACTTTAAAGTACTAGATCGAGAGACAGAGTTACTAATGGCCATTACTAAACCATTCCAACTCTCTGGCAATGAGCACAAGAATAACAGAGCTCTAACTTCATCATCAAAGTTTACCCCTACAGAACTTAAATGACTGGTAACTGTATTAAATTCATTTAAATGGTCTGCAACAGATCCACCTTCCGACATCTTCATATTAAATAGTCGTTTCATAAGAAATACCTTGTTTGAGGCCGAGGGTTTTTCATATAGTTTTGCCAACGTCTGCATCAAACCCTCTGTTGTTGTTTCCTTCGAAATATTGAATGCGACTGATGCCGCAAGGCACAACCGCACTGTTCCGAGTGCCTTTCTATCGAGAATGTTCCATTCCGCGTCTGTCATGGTCGTCGGCTTCTTTGTTTTTCCGCTCAATGGTAGGTATAGATCTTTCTGATACAGATAATCTTCCATCTACATCTTCCACAGCGGGAATTTTTGGCCATTAAATTTCTCGACCCTAAACTTACCATCGTCCGCCATTGCTCCCACTCGAACCAGGAACCCTTCTTTCCTACGAGTTTATCAGCCAAATATACCTTCGGCTCTGATACCAGTTGTTAGAAAATTAAATATTATGGAGCAATGCAATACATAAAATATGCGGAAATACAAGCACACAAAAAAACATAAAACCAGAGAGACACAGATATACGTGGTTCACCCAGTTTGGGCTACGTCCACTTTGAACAGCCAATCCTTCCTTTCTATTATCCAGAAAAATGAAAAGACAAAACCTACAGCAGATCCATTGTAATATCCTTTGTTCTTTCTCACAGTCTCCCTCTCTGTTTCTCGCTCCGAGAATACACATACAATACACAACCGCAATACAATGCCCTCATAAAAGCGAGGGGTTGCCTTCTAGGGAAAAAATCCCTAATCTAAACATAACTTCTACAGTCAGATCATTTGCCTAATGAACGGCCCAGATTGACTAGAAACTACTATACTTTTACAAGGAAATTTTACATTTGTTTTTAGCTTCGGGGGCGCTGCCCTCGAAAGCCCCCGCCAGGGGGGGGCTCCGAAAAGCACTGCCGCCCCCCCCTGGACCCCCCATGGCAGCGATTAATTATGGGCGGCGTTTCCGCCCATTTTAAGGTACAGGGGTCCAATGTTGTGATACAAAGTAAACAAGATAATCAGGCTCCACACCCAACAGTTCTTTCATATCTACCCAATATTGTATTTCCTTCCTTATTGGATGCAACATCCACATATCCCTCAATCAGATATCGGTCCTAGAAACAAAACCATTTGTTGTCTCAAAGGGGTATTGACCCAGGTTCAGAGTTAGCTGCTCACCAACAAAACCCTTTATTACCTACCCTTTCGGCAATAACCTACTGCGCAGATTGCAGTCTCACCAGAGGAAATATTGGGGGATGTTAGAACTAGGTTTATGAACCCAGAGGGATAATGGAGAGTGGATATATTGCTAAACTTATGTTTATGCTTATTCTGAACTGTGTGTATGTATCTATCTACTTTAACAACTTATACTTCATTCATCAATCAATACTTTTGGCATTGCGCGTTTATCATTAGAACACAACATAAAGCATATACATAACTTCACAATACAGATAATAAGAAAATACATAGATAAACACAACGATGCTTCCAAAACTCTTCTTCTTTTATTGTGATAACACTCTTCGATACATACAAATTCTCCGACCTGCGCACACAACTGTAGGTGGTATGCGGACAAAGCTATAGATTCTTCAAGGTCACCACGCACACAGCTACAAAGCCTTCCCTCAAGAACCAAAACAAACATATATTCAATATCTTGTGTTCATCAACAGTTCATCGATTACTGACTTCGACTCAATATTACATTTCCTTATATAACATTTACATCATAGAAAACCATGGTCCACATACCATGGGCAGATAAAAGCTAACAATAAACCCAAACCCTTTACAAAAAGAGGGGCTTTGACCCACCCCGAAGCCCCAAACCTCTGCGCGGTAGATTCATCTTCGTCAGAATATGCACTCCACTTCCTCAAAATGCGGAGTCTTTGACTCAAAATTGGACCAAGTTGGGTCATGCCCAACATTTATGAGTTTCTCGTTCAAGAAAAAAGTCAAAAAATTTCCTCATCTAAGAGTTAAATTTTTCTCAAATTAGAGTTTTACAATGTTTTGTCCAAGATTTTGGCCGGGTTAATGCCAAGGTTAAAAAATCTCGGGTGAGAGTTTGACAAGTTTTTGACTGAGAAGTTTCGTAAAAAAAAAATCTCGAACAGAAACTCTCGATCGAGAGTTTATATTGTATTTAGAACTCTCGAGCAAGATTTTAGATTCCATTTTCCCTGATTAGGGTGCGAGTGGAAAAATAGACTCCTCGGGATCCATGACATGGATAGAATATCGAGGTGAAAGGATGGTGAGGGGTTTTTTATCGATCCTCACACACTCTGCAACATTTTCAAGGTGGATATACGCATGCAAGGCATTAATGAAGAACACAAAGACATGTGTGATAATTTCCTCCAAGGATTTTATGCCATGAAATTGGTTCGAGCCAAAGGTAATGCAATTGGTATGCTTATAGGTATAGTCGAATACTTAGGGGTGCTCTCGAAGGTTCCTCTTGAATCCCATCAACCTTGCACATAAGGACTCTCCCAATATCCAATGGCGAGTGTCTCTGGGTATGTTCTCCCAGTTTATTCTCCCTTCCTTCTCCCTTCGCTTAATTTCTCTCTGATAATTCATTGGAAAAGGATCTTTGGGACAAATTTTCAGGTTATAAAGACTACATTGTAGAAATATTGGAAGGAAAGTGGTGGTTTTTCTTATGGGCAGCCTCAATTTGGTATAGTTGTTTTTTCTTGTTATGGTATTTTACTCTCTTGGATGGTTATGTATTTGGGGTTTTTGCACTAGAATTCAGTTTGTACTTTCTGCATGGGTGATTTAGTTTTATTTCTTGTTTTCTTGTTGTTCCTACTAGTTTGTAAGAGAAGATATCCTCTGAGAGAGTATTCACCCAAATGGATTTTGTGTTTTTTTCTTTGAAGGTTTTGGGAGCAATGGGTTGATGATATCAGCATTTATTAGTATACCCATATCCTATTCGGTGTAAAACGTTTGTTTTATTGGCTTGTTGCTCATAGATATGTGGATTTCTTTTGTGATACTCCTTAACGTTTCAACTCTCGGTACACGCACCAATTCCTTAAGCTAGCTACTTGCACCGAGCTGGGGACTGTAGGTTACCATTTCAGGGTATTGTTTCATTATCATGGCCAACAAATTTTTATTATGGCACAAACTTCCATTGGTATAGGCACCACGATAGGAGAGGGTAGGGGAAGAAGTTGACATACTGGGATTTGACGTGGAGGCAGACAGCACCAACCACGTCCTGTCCGGGGTCAAGTTCGTAGATCGACCTCTGGTCTTATTCACGAAGAAAATCAAGCTTATAAGACTAGTACTCAACCTCAAATTTTCAAGGTCATATCTGGGTGGGAATCAGAATTGAATCGAAAGGCAACACATGAAAATTTGGATGTCGAGGAATGGATGAAGTTGGTGCTATACCCTGTTCATACCAGAGTTTGATCCTCTTAGTATAAACATATTGTATACCTGTATTGGAAAATGAAAAATATTGTGCCAAGATCCTTGACGATTCCTGCAGTTGGTCCTCCCAATGCCAACCCCATACTTCAAGAAACTCATAAGGAATTAAAACTTATCCAATTCCAAATTTGACAATAGAATTCCCACCTTAGCCGCATATAAAAGCATATTTTGTGTCTCCCTCAAAGGAAATTACCTGGCGCGAGCACGAAAGATCCAACTCCTGTGGACTCTTCTGATGATTAGTAGTATGTCATGCATAGTGTGATTTTCAATTTTTGTTTTGTATAAATGCGGGGTTTCCAAACTTTGATACTATGTATTATATATTTAGATACCATGATACTTACGGATACTCAGACATATATAGATATACAAGACAATCTTAAACTATTTTTCTTTTGGATGGCTTATAATGTCGTAAGGTGGCCAACAGAAATTGTTTCCCAATGGGTATATTGAGGCCACCTCACCATCTGATCATGGATGCAATCTACTCTTTTTTTAAGAATGAATGAAGAAGTCCCTACCAATCTTAAAATAAATAAAAAATTCCATTTAAAATTATCAACCGAGAATATGGATTCTAATTAAAACTCTTAGGATGAAGTTTAGATTTTATTTAGAACTCTCAACCGAGAGTTTAAATTCGATTTAAAACTCTCATCCTAGAGTTTAGATTCTTGTATGAGAGTTTAGATTCAATTTAAAATTCTCGTACAAGAATTTATATTCTTGTATGACAGTTTACATGGAAGCTCCAAGTTTCAACAAAATCTCAAGATTCTTAAGTCAAAAATAAAAAAATGAAGATAACCCATTCAAATGGATGTTTTTTCTCAAGTATATGCCTAAACACCCCTGTATGGGGTGATATGAACATGATGTGTGTCATAATGTGTTATCTATGAGACTATCCTCCTATCAAGATTTATAATCACACTTGGAAATCTCCTAGTTCCCCCACAAAATATAGGATATGATGGTGAGGACTATGAAGAATTTAGGGCTTCATTCCATTCTTTATCATAATGTGATGGTAAATTTCTTGGTAAAAATGATGTTCTAAAAGTTCTATAAATATAATTTAATTTATGGGATACAAAGAATACATGTCCCTGTATTTCTACAAAGTTATTGCAAGAAATTTCCATGTGAAATAATCGATCTCTTTGACTAATAACCTAATAACTATTGGCCTTTTCTTTTGTTGTTTCTCTCGGGGCTTTCGTAGCTATTTTAGTATTTTAAATATTCTATCATGGTCACACATCCAAGTATTTGGAATTTTGATTTAGTTAGTTGATTATGGGGCGAGGGCCTATGGGTTTCGGTTCCAATCAATGGGATTATTACTAGTGAGAATATTTGGCCTATGCGTCCCTAGTTTCTTTTTGTGCCTTTAACATTTGTTATTACTACAACAATTCATTAAGGCCAGAGGTGGCCCTAGTCATAAAGGACACAAGGGAAAAAGGAGGCAACATATCACTCAAGGTTAACAGGGAGCAAAGGAGTTCATATAGCTATTTCCAACTCAAACGTTTCCTTAGGTTTGGGCTAAGATGGATCTGGTAGAGAGAGAGGCACATTTAGAATGAGGGTTTCTCCCTAATGTTGAAGTGGATGAAACAATTGGACCATAATTCCCTGATACTAGTACCTCCATAAGAAGAGACA
Source organism: Pinus albicaulis (assembly GCA_034641835.2). NCBI lineage: Eukaryota > Viridiplantae > Streptophyta > Pinopsida > Pinales > Pinaceae > Pinus > Pinus albicaulis. The sequence continues at coordinate 1,349,275,181 of CM076579.1, forward strand.
CAATGTATGACAAAATCATGGATCTCTACTAGAAAATAAAAAATAATGGAATGAACCCCTAAATCCTTCACACCCCTCACCACTATACCCTATATGTTAGGGAGGAATTGAGAGATTTTCAGATCGACTATAAATATTGATAGGAGGATAGTTTCATAGATAACACATTATGGCACATATCACATCCTTATCACTCCATCTCGAGGTGCTTAGGTATACACTAGATAAAAAAGCATCCCTTCAATGGGTTATGTTCCATTTTTTATTTATTTTTTACTTAAGAATCTTGAGGTTTTGCTGAAACTTGGCCATATTGGAGGGACCCTAGAATTGAATTAACCCCCACCATGCCATTGCATTCTCAAAAAAGTATGAATACTTAAGCAAGAAACCCTCAAAATTAAAAGGCCTATTTTTAGGGGTAGGTTTGATATTTATTTCTAAATAGATTGACCATTGATCCAAACCTGTACATGAAATAATATATGCTTCTAGGAAGACATCCACTTACAAGAGACATTTCATGACTAAAAATCTATCCAAGCATGAGGCTATTTGGTTCTTACCACCGTGGTGATTTTTCTAGTTTAGATTCTAATTAAAACTCTCGATCGATATTTTAGATTCCATTTAAAACTCTCAACCTAGAGTTTAGATTCTCATATGAGAGTTTAGATTCCATTTAAAATTCTCACATGAGAGTTTAGATTCCATTTACAACTGTCGTATCATAGTTTAGATTCTATTTAAAACTCTCTACCAAGAGTTTAGATTCCATTTAAAATTCTCAGCCAAGGATTAAATGAAATATGTTGGAGTACATTTATGTTTTTAGCAGTGAAATGGCCATAGTTTAAATAAAGTTATTTTCTTTTTTAGCAAATATCCAGGCATATCCACTCAAGGGGGTCACATCCTACCAGCTTATTAACATAGCCTAACCCTAATGGCATTGATGATAATTGACCTTGTGACCTCCCATTAGGGAGGTACTTTAGCAATGGGAACTCGACCAATTGAGCTAACCCTCGAGGCTTTCAAACTAGGTTATATACATATTTTATGTATATAATATTTCAATGCCATTTATGTATATAATTTTTTTAGTTAATTTATATATTTTTTCAGTATTTTTGATTTAAATAACCCTTATTTTCTAGAGTTAAATTCATGTTCAGTATTAGAGTAACATTTAAGGAAATATAGAAATTTCTCAAATCCTAAATATCCTAAATAATATTCTTTATTTGATATGAAGATATTGTTTAAATATTTTAGTGAAATCATTATTATTGTCATGCATCCCTTCAGGATTATCTAACCTATGATCTACAATTATCATCCCTTCATAAACAATTAAAATAGTTGAAATATATATTAAGAATTTAAATTTATTGACGATAATATTTATAATAATTCATAATAAAAATTATCTATTTAAAAATAATACAAATTATCATAAATTAGGTTGACAATATCGGATTATGCAATATTATGTCTAATTGTGAATATTCTTGGTAAACAATGTGACTAATTAACTCTTCTACACTACAAGGAAAAGACCCTCTAGCGGAGGTTATAATGGAGGTTTTTAGTGTTATAAAATTGGCCAAAATTGTCAAAAAAACATTTTCTACAACATCTGTTTTCGGTAACTAGAGGGTTTCATGAGTTTAACAGAATTTCAACACAACTAAAAAAACTGGGTGGCCGGAGGTTATTACGGATGTTTTTCTCATCAGTGCGCTATTCAAGTGTCAATGCACCAGTGCATTTTAGAGTAAACACACCAGTCCTGCAAACCTACGAAGCATCTGGATGGAAAAAAAATAAAGGATGCCCCAGGACATTTAGAAACATCTCGGTGCGTGTCATCCTGATGGTCACCCTAGGGCGGTCGAAAGTGCATGCACCAGGTCGTAAAGGTCTAAAACCGCATCGGGCGCACTGTAGGTGATACAATGCACCGGGCCATTCTAATTGGTATTGGGATTTTTGCGGTGCCCATAGGTCGTATCAACGCATCGGTTCCTAGTATTATATAAATGTACCAGTGCGCAGTATCACACAAACACACCAATTATTCTAATTTGTATTGGTATTTGTGTGGTTCTCATAGGTCGTAGAAACGCACCAATGAGCAATCTCACATAAACGCACCAGTGCGTAGTATCACACAAACGCACCAAGAGTTATAATTGGTATTGGTATTTGTGCGGTGCCAATAGGTCATAGAAACGCACCGGTACACTTTATCATAAAAAAGCACATGATAAAGTAACTGACATGCACCGGTGTACAGTAACTGACATGCACCGATGTTCATTTTGTATTTTTTAGAAACATCGACTTGTGACAGTGCAATTATTGTGATTTTTTAAAATTCATTATTCATCAAAAGTCAACACATCTTATAACAGTATTCATGTTAATTAAATTTTTATTAATGCATTTGAATGTGATGTTTGGAATAATTTGTTATATCATATCATAATTATTTTGATTTTTTAAAATTCATTATTCATCAAAAGACGACACATATCTTATAACATTATTCATATGAATTAAATTTTTATTAGTGCATTTGAATGTGATTTTTGGATTAATTTGTTATATCATATCATCAAGTTTCACATCATGATCTGTTCTTATTGGTGGTCACCTCCGCCACTCTACAACTGGTCTCCACCATTGTCTCTTTCAGTTTTTCCGTTTTGGCATAACTTACTATTTTTAGCAGTTTTTCGGGTCCTGAACTTCCGGAGCCGTTTCGAGGCCCTAAACGACGTTTTTTGGGTACGAAAGCGCCAGCGAATTTTCTAATAAAATTCGTCCCGACAACTGTAGTCCTCGGATAGAGCTTTCTAATGATGTATCATATGCGTCAAACGGAGATAGTATGCCAAAGTTACGTCCTTGGGAAGTTGAAACACCAATTTACCCAAACGGGGCCCATAGTTTTGGCGCTTCATCTCCTAGGGTTAGGTTTTTGGATTTTTAGGGTTCTCGATTGTTTCTCAGTAATAAATAGGCCCTCGATCCTCATTGTAACTCAGTTCATAGGCCTGTAGCCGCCACATCTCTTCTCAGAGATAGCTACCAGCACCCTAGCTAGTTTTATTTCCATTCTCGTTTGTACAAAATTCAGCTTCGTTGATATTAAATGAAATGAAGTATTATTTCCGTTCGCATCTCTCGTATTTATGTTTTCATGGCTGGCTCACAAGTGCCCTACAACCGGGATCGCTGGTATCGTAGCGACCGTTTTTTCGATCCTTCTTTGCATGTCCCCAACGAGGTCGGGGTATAAGGAGCTAGGGCTTGATCTGGTGGAACCTTTGCAAGATATCAGCCTCGCAAACCTCGACGGACGCCCATGGGGGACGAAAAGAAGGATGAGGGAGCAGGAGATCCTATCAAAATATTGCTCGAGGAGGCCCTCGAAAAACAAAGGAACGCGATGATGGATAGCTTTGCTCAGATCCTTCAACGGCTGCCCACCGGCGGCGCATCTGCATCCAGTAGCCACTCTGGAGTTGCGACTCCCTTTAAGGTACCAGTAAATTTTGACATTCCCATATTTGAGGGTCAAATAGACGCAGATGCCGTAGATAGATGGTTGAATCTATTAGAAGGATATTTCTCTGTTCATGACTTTTCAGACCGGGAGAAGATTATTTTGCACTCCTCAAAGCTACCCCCCATGTTAAGGACTGGTGGGAAACCTACTGTGAGAACAAGGACCAGACAGAACCCTCTCTGTTCTCGGCCGTACCAACTTGGAATTCTTTCCGAGACGCCGTCAAGGAACAGTACTATCCCGTGGGGGGCTATGAGGACAAGTACATACAATGGACCACGCTGCGACAACAAAGGGATCAAGATGTGCATGAGCTGACGAATCTGTTCCATACCCTGCGCACAAAGTTGGGTATCAAAGATTCAGAGAAACATCTGGTGCTAAAGTATCGCAGCTGTCTGCAAAAATACATTCAGGAAGAAATGGAGTTCCTTGACATCTCCTCGCTTGGTACGGCATACCGGTATGCTGCCAAGATTGAGCAGAAATTCAAGCAGAAGAAGCGAGACTTTGGATCTGCGAATCAAAAGCAAGGGAAAGGTGCTTCCAAACCGCAGAACAAAGGACAGAGCCAAGGCATGGCGGCTAAAGACAACTCATTGAAGCCACAAGAAAAGAACAACACCGCAAAGCCAAAGAAGGACACAGGAAAGTGGTGTGTGTTCCATAAGAGCCCCACTCACAACACAAGTGAGTGTCGGGCCAAGAAGTCGCTAGTGGCCGAGATGAGGGCTTCTGAGTCAGATGCATGCTCTGACTCCGAATCAGAACCTGAAAAGGCGAATGAAAAAGGGAAACAGATTATTGATGCGGAGCCCAACGCCACTGTTGCCACTGCAAAGATCCAAAAGGAGGAGCCGGAAGATCCAGAGGAGGAGGAACGTCTCTTCCACTCCCAGATGTGGGTAAAGGGCTCCCCGGTACAGTTCATTGTCGACAATGGGAGCCAAAAGAACCTCATTTCAGCAGACGCCGTGAAGCGGTTGGGTTTGCCGACCACAGCTCACCCACATCCATACACCATCGGGTGGCTTCACCAAGGACGAGATCTCCGCGTCAGCCGGCAGTGTCGCCTTCCCTATAGCATCAAGCCCTTCACGGATGAGGTATTATGTGACGTTGCTCCTATTGATGTTTCTGATGTATTATTAGGACAACCATACTTATGGAAGCGTCATGTTGTGTATGAGTCTTGGCCTGGTGCTGTTATTTTTACTTTGGGAAATAAGTTGTACAGGATACCATAGGTACCACCTCCTGCCGCTATCTCTTTGGTTACTGCAAAACAATGCAGTAAGCTCATTTCCCAAACCAGGAAATTCGTTTTCCTGATGATCCGCCCCCAGGGCAAGAAGAAGACTGTGGCCACGACCTCCAGACAGGGCTCCTCTGCACAACAACAACAAATGGATAAGGTTGTGGAAGAGTACGGGGACATATTCACCTCACCCACAGGGGTTCCTCTACACTGTCAGGTCAAGCACCCGATTGATCTGACCCCCGGTGCGCCGCTACCTAATGGACCGATCTATCGGCGCTCTGTTCTGGAGAATGATGAAATCAAAAGGCAGATTCAGGAGCTGTTGCAGAAAGGTCACATCAGACCAAGTTCATCGCCCTGTGGGAGCCCGATCGTGTTGGTACAGAAGAAGGATGGGACGTGGAGACTCTGTATTGACTATCGGGCGCTGAACAAGATCACTGTCCGGAATAGGTACCTAATCCCACGGATTGATGACCTTCTGGATCAACTCAAAGGTGCAAAATATTTCAGCAAGATTGACCTAAAGTCTGGGTATCACCAGATACCAATTGAAACCTCCGATGTGTGGAAGACAGCCTTCAAATCCAAGGAAGGCCTTTTCGAATGGTTGGTCATGCCTTTTGGGTTGACGAATGCTCCCGCCACCTTCATGAGGATGATGGATGACATCTTGCGGCCATTCACCAACTCATTTGTAGTGGTGTACTTGGATGATATTCTGATCTTCAGCCAGACTTGGGAAGAGCACCTTCACCACATCCGACCAGTCCTCCAAACACTGCGGCAACACAAGTTGTGTGCCAATTTGGAGAAGTGCACTTTTGGCATGACCCAGGTTCAATATCTGGGATACATTATTAATGAAAGGGGGGTGCATGTGGATCCAGCCAAGATCCAAGTCATTCAGGATTGGCCAGCCCCAACCACTATAACAGAGCTTCGCAGCTTTCTGGGTCTTGCTAATTTCTATCGAAGGTTCGTGTTGGGATTCTCTCATATCACTTGGCCCTTGAGTCAAGTCACCAAGGGAGGAGCGAGAGCAAAAAATTTTTGGTCGGAACCTCAACAGAAGGCGTTCACAGAACTGAAAAACCGCCTCTGTTCTGCCCCAGTGCTCACTTTACCGGACTTGCAACAACCATTTGAGATCGAGACAGATGCCTCTGACTATGCTATTGGGGCAGTTCTTACTCAACAGGGACATCCAGTGGCATTTCACAGTGAGACATTGTCTGACACAGTTCGCAAGTACCCCACATATGACAAAGAAATGTACTCCATTGTGGAAGCTTGTCGACAATGGAAGCATTACATTTTGGGGAAGGAAACAATCATCCACACAGACCACAGGCCCCTGCAGTTCATACAGACACAAGGGAAGTTGCAGAATGATCGCCATCAGAAGTGGTCTACATATCTGCAACAGTTTCATTTGAACATCAAGTATAAGAAGGGTAGCACCAATCATGTTGCGGACTGCCTCAGCCGACCACCGATCGTGGCGCTCACCACTGTGCTCAACTCTTGTGGGCACGAGACTTCTGATTGGCCGCTTCTCTATGAGAGTGACCCAGAATTCGGCAAAACTTACAAGGCACTCTTGGGGGGTACGCAAGTTCCAAATTTTCACCTCCAAGATGCACTTTTATGTCACATGGGACACCTTTGTGTTCCTTCAAGCAAGCGTGCCAAGATGATATGGGAAGCACACTACAGTCGAGTCGCTGGGCATTTCGGGGTCGAGAAAATAGTAGCAATCTTGCAGAAGTATTTCTATTGGCCGAACCTTCGAAAGGATGTCGAGAAGCACATCAGATCCTGCACTGCTTGTGCCATTGCCAAACCGACCATCAAGAAGCAAGGCCTATATACTCCTCTACCTACACCTAGTCGACCTTGGGAATCCATCTCCATGGATTACATGTCGGGCCTGCCTTCTACTAAGAAGGGAAATGACTGTGTTTTTGTGGTCGTCGACAGATTCTCGAAGATGGCCATTATGGCGGCCTGCAAGAAGAATATCACAGCAGAAGCCACTGCTAAACTCTTCTTTGAACGAGTGTGGGTGCACTTTGGGATCCCACGGTCTATCATATCAGATCGGGATAGCAGGTTCCTCAGCACATTTTGGTCCAGCCTCTGGTCGATGTTGGATACCAAGCTCACCAAGTCCACAGCTTTCCATCCCCAAACAGATGGCCAGACAGAGGTCGTCAATAGAATGATTGTACACATTATGCGCATGTACAATTCAAAGCATGCACGCACATGGGATGGGAGCCTCCCCTATGTACAACATAGTTATAATCGGGCTCTCCACAGTTCAATCGGCCATAGCCCCTTTCAGGTGGGCTTGGGATTCCAGCCACTATGTCCCATTGACGTAGCCATGCCATTTGCAGCTGCTCAGGCCAATTAAGCTCATGTCCAGTCTCAAGTTGACAAAGCCAGTAGCTTCATCGAGCGCATTCAACACATCCGCCAACAGGTTCATGATATATTGGACAGATCCAATGCCAAGTACAAGCAACACCATGATCAACACCGGGTGCCACACAACTTCCAGGTGGGTGACAAAGTATGGCTACATTTGCAGAAGGAGCGCCTCACTGGACCCCACCGCAAGCTTCGCCCGCTCCGATACGGGCCGTACACCATCACCAAGGCTATAGGGAACAATGCATTTGAGCTCAGTATTCCACCATTCCTTGGTCTGCACCCAGTCTTCAATGTGGATCGCCTTCGTCCTTACTTCCCACCTCTACTAGACACCTCGGACATTGCAGAACAACTCACACCAACTGAGTTAAATCCAGACTGCATGGAACAGGCCACCACAGAATGCATCATGGACATGCGAATCAAGAACACTCGCCAGCAGAAGATCCAACTATATCGGGTTGTCAAAGCTGGCCAACTCCTGCACCAAGGAAAGTGGTTCACCAGGGACCAAGTTCAGCAGAAATTTCCTCATCTCATGGAGGAACTTAACGCAATGGGGACCATTGCTTCCTAAGGGGGGAGGAATGATCCAGGTGGATATTGGTGGTCACCCGCCTATTCAACTTGGGGCTCCACCATTGTCTATTTCAGTTTTTCAGTTTCGGCACAGTTTACTATTTTTAGCAGTTTTTCGGGTCCTAAACTTCCGGAGCCGTTTTGAGGCCCTAAACGACGTTTTTTAGGAAAACGGAGGGCAACATGGGTCCGTGGACCAATGTTTCCCATTCCAAATTTGTATTCCTCGGATAGATCTTTCTAACGAGGTATGGTACGCGTCAAACGGAGATCGTATGCCAAAGTTACGCCCCTGGGAAGTTGAAACACCAATTTACCCAAACGGGGCCCATAGTTTTGGCGCTTCATCTCCTAGGGTTAGGGTTTTGGTTGTTTAGGATTTCCCATTGTTTCTAAATGATAAATAGGCCCTCGAGCCTCATTGTAACACAGTTCAGAGGCCTGTAGCCGCCACATCTCTTCTCAGAGATAGCTACTAGCGCCCTAGCTAGTTTTATTTCCATTCTGTCTGTAAGCAAAATTCAGTTCGTTGATATTAATGAAATGAAGTATTATTTCCGCTGCATCTCTGTATTTATGTTTATATGTTTATTCTGTTGCGTTCCTACATAAATCCGGATCACATCAATTTTCATTATAATATTTAATCATCCATATATTTAATCAGTGGTGTTACATTTCACAGTGACAATGGAGAGTGCAATAGAATCAATTAAAACATGTTTTATTATATATATATATGAATAAGACACTCTTTGTCATACAAAATGTCTGATTTCATAGACAAATATTTCAAAAAATACAATGCCTTGTTTTGATATCCAAACATAATGATCATCATTCTTTGCTTGAACTGTTGTCACTGCTCGAGCTACTTCCATGACTTGGGTTATTTTGAGGAATGTTTTTTTCACGGTGTTTTTCTTCTTCTTCATCTTCCATCTACAAAAAAAAATAAAAAAATGTAATGAGTGTATATACATTGGTGAGAATAATGAAAATTGCAATATTAAATAATATATATCAATGTGAATCGAAAATAAATGATGTACCATAGCAACAATTGACTCATGAACTATACACATTCTTTCAAAACCAAATTTCATGCCATCTTTCAAGATTTCATCTATTGGCGCAGTTCCATACTTTGTTTCCTACAAGTTTTATACCCCATAACGAATCATATCTTTAATATAAAAGATTTTTTTGTTCTATTAATTATAGACGGAGCTAAGTAAACCAAGATCGATAGATGCTTACAAATTCCACAATTAATTTCTGATATGCCAACATATACTCACAACCCATATTTAACCCAATGTCAATCAATTCGTCTCATGGTTCGTCTTTGTGTGTTAGCACATGTTTGAAGACATTCAATGATGATTGTTGTAAAACAACTTAAAATATACAAAAATGAAATCTAGTTAAGTTGTTATAAGGAAGTAACAATTACTCACAAACTTAGATATCAACCCTTTTCTTCCTTGTCGTCATGTTTCATGTGCTGAATGGGTTCCATTTTCTTTTCTTTTCTGCAATAAAATACTTCAAAATCAATGTTTAATGCTAAGTTTTTATTTATTGTACCTAATCGAAAAATTAAATGATTACATATTTCATTTGAAGCACGTTGTTGTTGAGATAGCTCCTCATGCGATGCAATTATGTCCATTTCTTTGACCATCTCCTTGTACACCTTTTTGGACATTCCAACTAGCATATTTCTAATATCAGCTCGTTCATCTTTTGAGATTTTCATAATCTTCCTGAAAATGTAACAAGACAATAAACTATTTAATTTGTATATTGATATATGAAAAGGAAATATAACAAAAGTGATATTTATAAATAATTCTAGAAAAAAATTTAAAGGAATATTACTTTTTCATTCATTCTTTTTTGTTGTTGTACGTTTTTGCTATTAAAAGTCTGACATGTCTCATTGACCAATTCTCTGGAAACTCTTTCTGTAGTTTAGATAAAATTTGGTTCTTGGAATCATTTGATTAATTTTTGTATTGTAAGTGGAAAGAATGTCTATACATTCATTCCACTAGATCTCTTAAACTTTTGTAAAAGTTTTCCCCCCTTTTGTTAACTTCCAACACCACTTCAGATAGCTAAGGAGCAATTAATTTTCATTTGCATGCTCTATTTTTTTTATTTTCTTAGAACAACATTCATTTTCTAAGTTGTTGGTCCCTGTAGAACGTTAAACATATGTGAATTAATAGATTGTTTGAAATATGTTATCTAATAATTTTAAGTATATTATTAATGAAAATTAAAAAAAGAAACTCATATTGGATTGATAGTATATTTTCATTCACCTCATTCATCATTTTGCAATTTTTCCATCAAGATTTTACGCTCTTCTGGTCCTATTTCATAAATAATCTTATCGAGTTCCATCATTTTGTGGCTCTGCATGATACATAGTAAACAACACATATTAGTTAAACTTACATATTGTTCAAAAATAATATTTTTTGTAAATAATTTACAAAGAACTTTCCTTTTTTTCTTTTCTTGATGTACTATTAGTATTTTTGTTGCTTGGTCTATTGTCAGTCATTTCTTTATCAATATGAAACCTATACCATATCATTCATTAATATATATTATAAATAAATCATCAACTTTTCAGGTAAAAAAAATATATCAAGAAACCGATGTGCCTTTAATGTTGTACACACCGACATCAGTGCGTCATGTTCTTATAAATGCACTGCCAAAACAATATAAAACATCGTATGGTGCTCTATGTCAACAAGGAGCACCGGTGTGTTATATGTTAATCAGTGCACCGATTAACACAGACAAATTAATAAAAACCCTCTAGTGTTAGTTTTTGTAGCATATGGTGTCGTGGAGGGGACGATGTGACCTATTCTTATAAACGCACCGTGAAAATAGGGGACCACCGTACAGTGCTCTTTGTCAACAAGGAGACCCGGTGCATTATATGTTAAATGGTGCACCAATTAACACATAAAATAAAATAAAAATATTTTTGCCAAACAGTACGTGTGTGGTGCGTTATAATGAAATAGCACATCGATGCCCTATTTTACCTATGGCGCACGGATTTAAAAAATATGTTTTTATTTTTTTTATCAAACAGTACATGCGCAGTGTGCTATGATAAGAGAGCGCACGGATGCGCTAGTTTATGCAGAATGCAATAATTAAAAAAAATTAGCTTTTTTTAAAATTCACGGAACGGTCGACATGGATTGGGATCTGACTATGCAAGTCGTCCCGTGGGTTAGATGTCATAGGCCTATATATATAGCAATACAAACCCTACAAATCTAAAATGAAGAGCCCTAATTATGAAATCACTGAATTAGGAAGAAGCAAGGACAGAAACAAAAAGAATGAAGGGTTTAGGGTAAAATGGATTTTTTTTCTTTTTTTCTTTTTCTTTTCTTTCTTTCTTTCTTCTTCTTTTTCTTTTTTCTTTTTCTTCTTCTTTTTTCTTCTTATTCTTCTTCTTCTTATTTTTTTATTTTTTATTTTTTTTTCGAAAATGAACAGTAAATTTAAATTTTTTACTTATTGCGTAAAAAATACTACAAAAAATGTAAAAAAAACAATAAAATTTAATCACGAGATTGTTTGAAATTCTATGCTACAACGTTTGAATCACTAGAGGTTTCGAATTCTGATTGTCAGAATAGTTATGTTCGAAAGTATTTCGTTACTCCACAGTGCTCTCGTACTCTCTTACTCCAGGTATGTCTCGTGCAAATCTCTATCTGAAAATTTTTGCAAAATTAGTGAAATAATGAAAAGTGTTTAGTATTTAAAGAATTGTTTTATGAAATTAGATTTTCGAAAAATATTTTTACGCCCATTTTTCAATTTACCGTTTTTTTTTTCACTTAAAAAACAAATAAAGTTACACTTTTTTTATTTGCGGATATTCGTCACCGGTGCGTCAATTAATAACAACGCACTAGTGCGTCAGTCAATAACACGACACTGGTGCACAGTAACTAAAAAACACCGGTGTGGTTATCTGTACATTAGCATCAATAACAATAAGTCCATTTTTAAGGCACTGAAATTACTTTTAGGTGTGTACACCAAAATTTATTGTTGATTTTTCTCAAATGCATGGGGAAAATATCATAATTATATCGAATGGACAATTATTTAAAATCTAGCTCGTTTCATAATATTTCTCAAATTCCATCATGTAGCTCTCCCTATCCATCTCGAGACATAATATTTACTTCATATTTTATTTATATTTTCATTATCTAATTGAATTTATGTTTTTTATCTATGTCAATCAGCTTAATAAAATTTATAATGTATACAAATTTGCAAGTTCATGGAGATTCAGGATCGAGTTCAGATGCACAAAATATTCAAATAGCTCCAAAACGTCGGAATCTCATATCAAGAGTAGCATACTGCAAGGCACATTTGGTAGATGAAAATGGACAACCGCTTCATCCTGCCAATTGTAACAATATTGCATCTTCTAGCCAAGATCCCAGGACAATGATGGTAATAATAATTGTTTGGTAAATTAATGCAATTATTTCAATGTCAAACCAATTAATCGTGCATTGTCAATGTTCTTACTAATTGATATCATATATTTTGTACTAATCATGTGTAATATCCCCAAATGAGAATACTCAGCAAAGCCTGCTGAAATAACGCACTCCTTAGAGATTTGTGCACTGAAATGAGTTTGCAGCTCCTGGATCCCTTATATCAGTGGATCTAGTGTCTAGATCCAAAAGGAGAGAAAAAACAAATCAAACTAGGTGAGGTGAACAGACCTCCCACCACCTAGTCTAGCTAGAAAACACCCAAAGAGAGGGGCTACAGCTATATGCAACAAACTGCTTCAGAAATAACGCAGTTCAACTATTTGAGAGCAAGAGACCAATATGGAGGTTCATTCTTCAACTATACATCAGCAAAATAGATTTACAATGTAGCTTATACAGTGTATAACAGAAAGGAAAAGAATATACAAGAAGAATCCCTCAGGAATGAGGTGCTACAACCATAAGAAATAGAGGAATAAGCTTGACAGCGTTATTTTCATTGGCTGAAGCAATAGTTGACTACATCTCAGATCTAGAGCAGATCTGTATACAAAATGATAGATCTATTTTAGATCTGTATACAAGAAAGACTCCTTTATACACTCCCCTTGGGGATTTCAGCAAAACATGAATAACAGTGAGTAGATCTGAGATATAAGTTACAAATATGTGGTAATATTCAGAAACTTATGAAGCATATGATATGCAAGAGATCAGATCTAAACTAACATGGATTGGATGGCCAATCCACAGATCACCACAGTGAAAGGAAGAATCCAATCACTAGAGATCTCTCCTCCAAGATGATGCCAAAACTCCCTGCAACTCTGCTCTTGCAAATAACGTAGTCTTGGAAGAGGGATTGTGCTGTAGGCTCTAAGTATGCTTTGGCCTGATACCAAGATATGGATCTAAAGCTCCAAGGGTCTAGAACACTCTTGTCAAAGGGATAGAAGACTTTCCCAATGAAAGGGGGTGCTAGAGATGCATAGATCTGGAAAGATCTATCCTCCACTTGCTGCAGCTCACAAGGACAACCCAGTCCTAAATAGGATCAACGTTGTAGGTGCAAGATGAAGCTTGGCCCAAATTCCAGATAGTGGACAAGACAAACAAGGCTCCTCCAAGAGCTACTCTAGGAAGGAGTTGGGATTCCCACTCAGGAACACCCAATGCTAAGCAACATTATTCTTAGCTAAATAGCATAAAATGATATATGTCTAGCCAGAAAATATATTCAGAAATATACATAATCAGCAACCCTCTCATGCTACTCTCCTTTTCCTTTTATAAGATAAAAGCCTTGTCAAACCGTAAACTACCTCAATGAGTTAGCTCCTTTCACATGTGGAGCCTCCATCTAAAACTGTGATGTCCATCTAGGAGGTACATTGCATCTAGACTGCGCTGTAGATTTAGTCAAGGTTGACCTAGTCTCGTAGCTCAAACCCATTCACACCTACAAGCGTTTTGTTTACATGGCCCAGATTTATCCTTGTTCACATGGGCATTGATTTGTTTTCAAGAGTTTTACATGTCCTCCTTTATTCATTTATTCATGCAACAAAAAATGAAACAAAAATGTATATTCCTCTTAGTTTAGGCTAAGTAGGAACATTACAGTCCTCCCCTCAAAAATGTTGCTTATCCTCAAGCAACTGATAGGGTGAATGTTGCAACACTTCTCCTCCTCCATTGGTGACACCATCAAAGGTCAAGCTCTCCTCACAAGCTAAGTGTTCACCAATCCAACCCATCATGAATTGTTCCTCCAAAGTCATCATAAAATGTACATAATCCATCCCACAAGGAGTGAAAAACTCAACAGAAATAAACATGGCTGGAGAAATTCTCTCTCTAAAACATGTAGCATGAGATACATGGAGAAGTTCCATTCCATGAGGTACATAATAACTGCCCATCCTCCCTCCATACAGTCCCATAAATAGCACTACTATATCATCCAAGTATGGAAGCATAATTACATATATACAAACAGAAATTTGAGCATGAGGAGGTGGGTCAAAGTCCTACATGTGGTGCCAGCACAGTGCATCTCCTGCCTGCATTAGATCAAGGTATGGTAAGTGGTCTTCCCACCACTTGCTGCACAAGTTATCTTAACATGGCTGAAGATGTAAGATATGTTTGGTGCCTTTGGGAAGCACCCATCATGAAAAAGAATCTCCCTTTGCACAACAAGGGAGTGGCCAAGTTAAGAAATTTTAGTGGCCCAACAAATGCCATGAGGTCTGCATGATATAACACTCCCTTTAGGAGTCATGGCCTACAAAATCATGGTAAAATAATGTGATAAATCAGAAAATGAAACTTGCTTTACATGATCAGATTATTTACCATCAAAGTTCCTCATACACATGGAGTTTTGCATGGGCATTTCTCCTCTTTCAAAAGAAGAAAGAGATGGCTGAAATGACTCTTGCATAGAGTCCCTTGGCTGCCCCAACTCCACATAGCTCATGCACTCTTGAAAGTGCTGATGTAGTTCCCCTTTCAAGCCTTCCCTATCAAAGCTCCTCATGATTAGGGTGTAGATCTTAATTGACTGCATATGGCTGAAAAAGAACTCTTTGTGTGCCCCTTGTAGTATCTTGTACGTGAGCTTGGAAGCTCTAGACAAGAAGACCCTACCATGATGATAGATGACTCCTCATTGGACTAAGTAGCCCTCTTCTTGCTGCATCTCATCCAGTATCATACATGTGTGGAGATCTTTGGAATACTCTACAAGTACTTGAGATTTCCAATACAGATCTACATTGTTAAATAATGACAACGCTGATGATACATCCACAGGAATGTCTGTCATGTTTCTGATCTCCTCTTTGACATCTCCCATGCCAAAGGTGTGTGTTGGAAGGCTGATCCTTCCATTTTTCTCCTCCCACAGTGCAGATCCAAAAATGAGAGTGGGTGGTAGTGATAAGGGAAGAAGATTCCCCTTCTTCTTGAGCTGTCCCAAGCCTCCCAGCGATGTAGCTTTGTCTTCCATTACTCCAATCCCTCTTGGATCTAAGTTTGGAGTAGTACTTTGTGAGGTCTTCCACACAAGATCTAAATCTGGTGGTCTCCCAGGTGGTTTTCCACTAGATAAGAATGTCCCATGCAGAAATCTCATGAACATAAGAGAAGAGATTGTGAGGTCCTTGCTTCCACTACGCAATTCCATCTCTGTTTTCTGTGTGGAAGTGTTAGGTGAGGGGTAAGTATGCATACCTTGGATCATTTGAGGTTCACCACTCTTCATTTCCACCCATTCCATTTGTAGAGCCTTCCAATTAGTGGTAACTTTCCCCAATGTAATCAACCATTGAACACCCAAAATGATATTGGTGTCTGGTATGTCAACTATAAAAAAGTGGTCCACCAAAGTGTAGGATCCCATAGTGACTAAAAGTGATGGGACATAATACATGCATTGCATTTTTCTATCTCCTGGGACCAAAACAGGGAATCCCTCAAAAGTATCAGTGGGTATTGTCCTCCTCTGCACAAGATGAGAATCAATAAAGTTGTGGGTTGCCCCACTGTCAATCAGTACAGAAACCCTCTAATTCATGATTGAACCTTGAAATCTTAAGGTCAAGTACTTAGGTACTCCTCTCAAATATGCAATATTTCCTCCTATTGGATAAAATGCTCCATTTCCATCTCCAGATGGTGTTGGATCTCCTTCAACATTTTCAGCGTTGTGACCTTCCCTTGGTTCATCATCTTCTTCTTCCTCCTCAAAATATGAGAAGACTTCTACGTAGTGTGCTTTCCCAGCAGCACATCTATGTCCAGGTGCCCATGACTCTTGGCAAGTGAAACATAGCCTCTTCTTCCTTAGCTCCTTCCAGACTTCAATATCAAGAGGCTTCTTGAATGATCTCTCCTTAAAAGGAGCAACTTTCTCTTCCTTCCCTTTAGAAAGGTAAGGGGGCTTGTTTTGAAAAGCTGCCTTTTCTTTTGGCAAGGCATCTTGAAGGTCTCTAGCCCTCTCAATGGCATCATGCAATGTAATGGGCTTGGTAGATTTAACCAACCCATGCAGATGTTCATCCAAGCCATCGATGAACATGTACACCCTCCTTTCTATAGACAGATCAGGAACCATAACAGATAATCTCAGAAACCCAGAGATATAAGATTCTGCATTACCTGACTGCTTCAACTTTGCAAGGCTCATCAAAGGAGCTTCTGGATCCTTTCTGTCAAACCTCTCCACCAGTCTTCTAGTGAATTTAGAATAGGCAGTCACATTGGCATGGCCCAATGTAGACAACCCATGGAACCACCAATTGTGTGCTTCACCTTCAAAGTGCAGCGCTGCAATCTTGATAGCTTCCATCTCAAGGACTTTTTTCAACTGAAAGTAGATATCCAGCTTTTCTACCCATGCTTTGGCAGAACTAGTGGATTACCCATCAAACTTGGGTAAAAATAATCTGCCCATAGAGTGATGTCGATCATGATTATGAATGAATCCACCATCTCTATATTGATGCCTTGGTATTCTCTTGTCCTTGAGGTGACAAAACTATTGAAAACTCAAGTGTCCTTGAATCTCTTATTCTGAGACTCATATTCTTCAAAGCAGTATTCAAGGGATGCTTGCTCATGAGGCCCTTCATTCTCCACAGCCAAGAAAGTAGGCATAGTAGAGCATTGTAGAGCTTGTGGCTGGTTCACTGGTTGATCATTCCAGTGGTGAGACATGCCAGAGATTTCTCCAGGATGAAATCTCCTAGGAGATTCCTTGATCGTGTCCATTCTCATCTCTTTGATCTCTCTAGCTAGATCTTGCATGGCTACCAAAAGAGTTCTTGCAAACTCTTCTCCTTCTTTATCACTTCTAGTTTCAAGGGCTTTACCCTTGTCTTGATCATCATTGGTGTAATCAAATTTATTTTGTCCTCTATTCAGGTACCTATTTTCTCTGTCAGTAAGAGGCTCATCTTCTCCTAAAGTCATCTTGGTTTTATCTCTTCAATTAAAGCATAGGTTGTGCCAAGAAAGAAGCTCTGATACCACTGTAATATCCCAAAATAGGGAATTTATACAGCAATAAGAACACCTTAAGATGTTCCAAAGTTCGAGATCCAGCAATACATGAACAAAACTGAAATTACTGTAGAAAATTATCTCATAAAATGTGTGTTAAACACATTTCCATCAGATTATGAACATATTAGCAAAAGTATGCCTTTATACACTATCTCCAAGTGGGGAAAAGTAGCAAAATAGACCCTAAAAATGTTATTCCCAGGTAACTGCGTGATAATAAGGGGAAATAATGGTTGGATCCCTTAGCATATAGATTAAGGTCCTCACATACAAAAGGGGATTAGAAACAAATCCCTTTTGGCAGGTTAAACAAATCTCCCAACCTTACAATGACTTAGAAACACCCAAATCCCATGATTTAGACTACGCAGAAAAGACTGAAGCATGTGCATCATTATTTTATGATATTTTATGCAATATTACAATAGAAAATCATATATATGGAGATTGATGGCACAATATTCTAAGAAAACAGAGATTTAGCCTCCTTATTTGCATTATAGAGATAACTCGGCAAGGGTTTCTTGAGACACATGTACAAAAAGAGAAGATATGAATATTCAACTCACAAATAATGCAGTCTCACTACAACATTACATGAACATAGCTTAATAATGTACAAGGGGGATAAGAATCCCTTTTTCTAGCTTTTCGGGAGAAGGGTTGGCCCTTTTCCTAGGAAACTAGCTCAGAAACAATGCCTACAACCTTGCTGCAGCAACTCTCTGGAAAATGACGCAGTTCCTGAAAGGGACTGCACTGTAGGAGAGAAGAGGTGATTTTTCCAAGTTCCAAGATATGAAATGAGCTCATAAATCCCCTTTTCTTATCTCTCAAGAGAAGGAAGGCACCCTCTACTGAGAAACAGACCCGGAAGTGGAATGATCAATCTTCCACTGCAACACCCTGCAACACAACATTACACTGCTACAGAAATAACGTTGTGACTGAAGATTGATGCTTGGCCTCAAGCTTGGATGTGGAACAAATCAGTACAATACTCTCCCAAGAGGCCTCTCAAGGGAAGAGGTGGGATTCCCGCTCGGGAACACCCTCGTGCTAAACAGCACTGCAACCCTGCTAAACAACAAGAGGAAGCCAAGTCTAAGCAGACAAATATCAAAATGATAATCTAGAACATGAATGGAAAAGGCTTCCATCCTGTCCATATATAGCAATTGAACCTCTTCACATTGGGTCCCATCCACATTTGCCTCCAAGCTCATGCAAGTTGTCCTCCACCAAATCTGTGCAGTTTATCAAGGAGATACAATGTATCTAGACAATGTATGTTGATTTGGTCAAAGATGACTGAATCAACATGATAACCTCCTTGTTCACACCTAACTGTGCTCCTTCCAGCTTCTTATTCTTCCTCTTTTCACATGAGGATTGTTATTCTTTCTTCTAAAGAATTTAATATGCCTCTCTACCCATTTATTCATCTATCTAAAGATAAAATCAACTATAATATTCCATTTAGATGAAGTCTAAATTTTGGGAATATTACATCATGTTCAAATATATTTTTTGAAATTATTAGGATTCTAATGATGATGAACGACCTACCTACCATATTTTGTTGCACCCCACAACAATTTCAAATCGAGAGAAGGCTGAATTAAGAGAAAAAATTGGAGAGGAATGATACCAAGAATGGTTGAATCAACCACTGGTTCAATTCCCATTATGTCTAGATTCACCAATTAGGAATGAGTACAACAATAGTAGTTCTTCACAAGCTGACAATGGAGGCATTCAAATAGAGGTTGGTATGGATGATTACTTAAGGGATACAACTTCCATGGATACAATGTTGTTAGATGCATTCCAAAACGATGATCAGCTAGGGGATGATGCTCATATCGCAGACACCTTTTCCGAAAGCCTTAAATTTGCTTCCACCACCCCTCTCTTTGGACTTAGTGGTTAGTCTCTACCCATTTGGGGACAACGATGTTACTATACAACTTGAAAGCACAGCTTGGCTTGTCGAATGCATGTTTCTCGGAAATTTTGAGGTAAGTTACCATAAAGTCCTCTCTTATATAGTTTTGAGAAATATAATCACACAATGAAAATTACAAATGGTAAATTTTATGAACGTTAATAATTATATCGGCATTAATGTACATTTAATATTTTCCATGATCACCAACTACACGTTATTCAAAGATAAGGTTCTTCCGAGTGATAATGTCTTGCCCGATAGATGCGAAGAGGCAAAGAAATTGTTGAAAATGTTGGGTGTTTAGTACATATCATATCATGCATGTCCAAATGATTGTATTCTATATAGAGGAGAATACGGAGACAAAGAGATACGTCTGAAATGTGGGCATGAAAGGTATGACAAATAAAAAAATAAGGGTAAATCACGTGGTCCTCCTTTTAAGATATTGAGGCACATGCCTATAATCCCAAGGATTCAAAGGCTCTTTCATTGCAAAGGATTAGCTATGTTGCAGGGATGGAATGCCTCACACAGAAGTGAGTTGGGAGTTATGTGAATCCCAACAGATTCAATAGCCATGAAGCATACAGGGGATACATGGCCCGAAAAATTCAAGGATGAAGTACGAATTCTACGAATCAGCATAGCCATTGATGGCGTCAACCCATATTCCCTCCAGAACACCAACTATTCTATTTGGCCTGTAGTAGTGATAAATAACAATATCCCCCATGGTTTTCCATGAAGAATGAACATCTTATGTTGGTTCTCATAGTCCCTGGTAGAAGAGAAGTGAAGAACATGGATGTCTACTTACAACCACTGGCAGATGATATGAAGGAATTATGGGATGGGATAAATGTATATGATGTATCAAGACCCATCACAGCAGAGAAGAATTTTACGTTGTATGGAATATGTTCTTACACGACACATGATTATCCAGGATTAGGATTTTTCTCTGGTAAATTACATTTTTATTTATTTGATTATATAAGTAACAATATTATTTTTCATATTAGTTATTTAAGTCGTTGTAATTTTTCTAATCTTCATGATTTTCTTTAACGCGCCATGCATATAAATTGTATACAATAATCTCGCAAGTCTTGTAACAAAAAGGTATTTTGGATGTAAATTTTGTGGACCTTCTCTGAAAGCTAGATGGTCCAAAAACCTACGAAAGCCACTATATGACTGCTCCAGGGTATTCCTCCCAGAAGAACACCCTTACAGAAGAACAACATCCGCTTTCAATGGTAAATTAGAGAGAACCCAAAGGCCTCCAATAATGACACCAGCTGAATGGCTTAAAGCATATGAGAGAGAGAAGGAGAAGGAGTTCATAGAAATGTCTGATTCAAATGGGGAGTCTATGTTCGATGATCCAGAATTATTTTACACCTATGTTGAGAAATTTCCCATTGGGATGAATAGAAATCTATCTTTTATAACCTCCCATATTGGGAGCATCTTAATATTACCCACTTATTGGATCCCATGCATATATTTTAAAAAAAAATCATCTTCTTTATGGAGGCACATATCATCGAAACGAAGTGATACATTGGTTGTTAGGAAAGATCTTATTACTTCAAAAACTAAAAACAAACATTGGTCAAGACGATTAGAAATTACATGATCAGAGGCAGGTGTTGGTCCCTCTAATTCATGGTAATTCAAAGAAGGCGATGTCCCATGGATTTAAAACAAAAGATGATATTTCTTTGGAAAAGGAAGTTATAATGGGTATGAGGGTGTCATCTTCATATGAGTCTTCACTATGGCGCTGCTTCACCGTGGATGACCATTTTTCAAGGTTGAAATCGCATGACCATTTGAATCTTTGAAGAGTACGTATAATTTCAAAAGCATCTAATTTTATTATTTGTTATATTAATAAATTTTATCACATGTAGGGATCATAAAACATAACTAATTTTGTATATTAGTGCACATGTTTATAACTTTGCATTGTCATTATCCTTTGTTCGTGCATGGGTGTGTGAAACATGAATTCCCCCAAGACCTAGGACGTGCCATATCTAAAGTATATGCATTTGTACATTGGATCACGTCAAAGGAGACTCATGTGGCTAGCATTCCATGATGGCGTCTAGAGATAGTTGAGATTGTTTGTATGTTTGAGAAGGAATTGCCGACGAGATTCATGGACTTGCAGGTTCATCTTCTAATCCACCTAGTAGATGAGGTTGAATTAGTTGGGGTGGTTTCTTGTCGTTGGATGTTCTTCTTAGAGAGGTACATGAAGAAATTGAAAGGTTTTGTTCGACAAAGGGAAAAACCCGAGGGCTCTATGGCAGAGGGGTACATATCATATGAGTCTTTCTATTATGCCAGTGAGTACATCAAGAAGATCAACAAAAAACTAGGTGCGATGATTTGGGATGATGAAAGGGATGAAGACAAAAGAGAAGGGGAGCTGCTCCAAATGAATGGAAAAAGGCGCTTGATAAAGAGTAAGCAACTTATAATTTTTCAAATTTACACAAAGTAAATATTCATGTTGAACTTCGATATAATGTATATTTTGATCTCTATGTACTATATAATGTCGGTTTGATTTCATTAGCGAATGCAAAAATTGAAGCAATCAATAAATTCGTTCTTTAGAATTTCGAAGCGACGCAACTATGGGTCGCATTGTACAAACAAAAGAGGATGAAATGGGATAGTGACAAGAAATAATTTAGACGATTGAATGGTAGAAGTGTGCCTTACCCCGGTCATTAAAAGAAAATATGCCAAAAATATGCCCCAATAGTTTGGTTGTTGACCAAGTCAGAGAGAAATACAGTGCAACTGGTCGCTACTCGTGTGCTGAAGAGGATGCGCTAAATGTAGGGATTGGGTGCACCAACTCGGTAATAATCTATTTAATTTATATGTACATTTGAAACTTAATAATGCACCTTTCAAATGTAATTACATCTATATTTCATATTTTAATTGTTGGGTTATTATAATACACATGACACTATGATTTTTTTAACTTTTTCATAGGTGCATTTGTTCCCATCTATGTGGGAATATGGACACCATTTTCCCACAGAAAATGTCGATGATGGACACATGACACAAGACTGTGGAGTGGAAGTCGAGTTCGATCAATCTAGTCGATCTAGCCACCGTGATCAAAACCTAGTACGAGGGACATTAGGTTACGTCAGAAAGATACAAGAGATCATTGAAGTGGATTTACCTTCTTTCCAATGTGTTATTTTTAGGTGCAAGTGGTGGGACACCTTTGATTGGAATAATGTAAAGGAATATTGCAATAGCAGGCTGATATGTATCAACTCTAGAAAGATGTGGGATGAAGCTAAGGAGCCCCATGTTTTCCCCAAACACTGCAACCAGGTGTTTTTTTACCCAGATGTCTTGGATAGGGATTGGTGGTTCGTATTGAGACATGACCCTAGATCAAAACATATTTTTGAGAACAATAGTGTTATCATTCCAAGCGACCTGGAAGATACTGAGGGTGACCATGAGAACTGAGAGTGATATGGTATATGTGTTATTTCATCACTTAAACTTTTTAAGATGGGTTTTTATAAAGAAGAGGACTTAATTACCTTATAACTTATAAAACTCTTTTTTCAAAACATTATAATATGTATTTTGAATTAATTGGTAATTTGCATTGTGTTAATGTTAAAATCAATATTTTACTTGATAATTTACAATTATGTTGATCTAAAAAACAATGACTTATTGTATAAAGTTTTTTTTTTGTATGTAAGATCATAATAAAATAATGATAATTCTAAAGTACATGAATTTATTTTCATTATTTTCTAAACTTTATTATGTTACAAAAATTGATATTATTCTAGATTTATTATTTTACAATTATTTACAAATTTACAAATTTACAAATTTTAATAAAATCATTTCACATTAATACAATTAAATTTTTCACAATAATACACTTAAAATTTTACAAATATTTTACATACAATTAGAATTAGAATTAGAATTTTACAATTTCACATACAATTACAATTACAATTTTACAATTACAATCATTTCACATTACAACAATTAAAATTTTACAAATATTTTACATACAATTACAATTACAATTTTACAATCACATACAATTACAATTACAATTTTAGAATTTTACATACAATTAGACTTACAATTACAATTTTACAATTTTAAATATATACAATTACAATCATTTCACAATAAATTAAATATTACAATTACAATTAAAATTTTATAAATATTTAACATACAATTACAATTACAAATAGAAATACAATTTTACATACAATTAAAATTAAAATTTCAATTACAATCACGACATAATATTTAATAAATATCATGATTTAATATTAAAAATAAACATCACGATCATGATAACCATCGTACAAACATCATATTCGACTAATAAACACATTCAAATTCGATAACATCATCTAATCATCGTGATCATGATCATCTAACAAAACACAAGCATTGTATAACATCATCACAACACAAACATCAAATATACATCTCATGTCAAGTAACTGCTATCACATACACATCTATCTACAAGCTGCACATTAAATGAACATATCTAACATTACCTAACAAGATACACATCATGATAATAACCAACATGTAAATTAAGTACAATTGCAACATGAACATAAAATACATGGACCATATATATATATATATATATATATATATATATATATATATATAATGTCAAAAATATACAACTGTAATATAAATTTCAAATATCAATTGGTGGTACATCATCAATAGTAGTACTAGTCAAGGCCTGCTCAATCAACGATGCAGCCTCGACAAGCTCAAATAGATGTCGATCATCACGTGCTTGTTGATCTGGTGGTGCCTCATGCTAATCGGGATCAACTGCCGACTGATCATGATGACTCGACATGGATGGTCCAACTTGCTCAAGATCATGAGTAATGCTGATCATGATGACTCAGCGTGGATGGTCCAGCCTGCTCATGAGCATGACTGTTGGTCGATGCTGCAGGCTACTCATCTGCGGTGTAAGGTGAACAATGATCACTCCCCTAATCGTGATCATCAGATGATGCGTCATTGCTTGACTATAGACGTATTGCGTCTCGACCACGCCTACTTCGAAGGGCCCTGCTCAACTGCGCCACTGAGCTGGTAGCTTCTACGACATGCTGCATCAAGGTCAACATGTCATGTGGCATGCCTCTCCACATCTCTACTAGCCTAGCATTAGCCTGTATCTCTCTCATAGTGGTCGGCCTGACTCCCTCCTCCACAAGTAGTCCATAGAGTTGGTCACCCAAATCCATCCTAAATCTAGTGTTAGGCCTACGCCTCACACTAGCCGGTATCTACACAACATGAGGACCAAGTCTGTCTGCACCGGCCTGATCCTAGACATCTGCCATCTCCTGATCATCATCAGGATCCACACCTGGATCATTTGGTGGCGGTGGCATCTCATCGCAATCAAATGACCCAATGTCTGAAAAATATATATAAGTACACAACAATAATTAGACAATTTCATTAAACAGTTTAATAAAAACAAGTTAAAGAACATGTTAGAATAAATTTAAAGAAAACAACAATATTACCTCTATCATTCGGTGACTCATCATTTCTGAAGAGGATGTTGGCACACCCTTGCCAATTCAAACCAACATATGGACAGGGGACCAAAACGAAAGCATGATCATCAACATTGGCTAGCAACTCCAGTGCATCATGCGATGTCCTCACGGAAAAATCTGACTGGCCCCTTTTGGGCATCTTCTATCCCCACATCTGCATCCATACATGCAGCATCGGCCTATGATGCTGCCGGAAAAAGGTACGCCTCATCTCTGGAAACCTCTCAAAAAATAAGAAAAATAGCTTTGAAGCAAAATGGAAGTTCACCCTCCCTTGTGCCTGAGCACGAAATCTATCTAAAGTTGTACAAAAATACCACAAAAAAATGGCAGACCACCTCACAAGTTGTGGCGTCTGTAATAAAGAACCAACATAAAATAGAAGTAGGAAACTAATGCATTTCCCGTCACTAGTATGGTGTGTAATGGTTGAAATCAGCAATGAGAGGCACCTCACCTCCTCTCCACCAAATAAAGCAATACGTAACTGACCACTAGAGGCCTGAAAATGTGCAGGAGACAGTATATCCACGCTAATATATCTCTGGGAGTACACCAACTGACTCCCTGCTACATAGCCAATGGGGACCTCTGGGAACGAGGGAAAATCCACTCCTCTCCTTGATAGGCCAGTAATGAAATATATGTCCTCCTCAGTGGGCACGTACCACTGGTTAGGACCAACCTGGAAAGCCTGTTGGTGGGCATTCCACCTGTGGATAAGTTGTCGCAATAACCCACCATGGCCCTTCGGGGATGTAACCTCCTCATAGAAATTGAGGAGGCCTATCTCCCTTAGGAGCGCCTGGGTGGCTGCTGTAATAGGGCGAGGGTACATATCTCTCTCCCTATCTCGTGCCTCCCAAAGGAAAACCACATTCTACTAGTCTTCTTGTTGTTCCCTCTCTTCTCTCCTTTGATGTCGCTAAATGATTCACATATTAAATACAATTTTTTTATTAAATAAGACATGTATTTAGGAATATATATATATATATATATATATATATCTTTTTGAAAAAGAAAAAAAACAGTCGATGTGCCACAAAAAACAGGCATGCACCGGTAACGGTGCGTCTATGTTTATTGCACAACGGATGTGGTGCACCTAGAAATTTGCAGTGCACCGCAAATAATGACTTGTCCTATCTCAAGCGGTGCGTTGACTAAATGCATCGCCAAACATCTGCTAGTGGTCAACGGTGCAGTCATTTAACTGATCGCACTGTTGACTATGAACAAATTCGGGAGGGAGGTGCGCTGACGAAACTACTCAGCCTAGGACAAATAGTTTCGTTAGCGCACTACCACCCTGGCATCGCTACACGGTCAACTGTGTGATGGTATAATCGACCACACTGTTGACTATGTTCCAGTTCAGGAGGGCGGTGCACTGAAAAAAAATACTCGCCCTAGGGCACATATTTTCGTCAATGCACAACATTCTCGCACTTCAACATGGTCAACGGTGTGGCTAGGTAACCAACCACACTGCAATTTTTTTAATTTTAAAAAAACACAGTGCGTCATTTCGGTACTGTCCTAGAACCGGTGTAGATATCGTTAGCACCAGTCGCGGTGCGACCTATAAATTTATATGCAACACCACGAACCAGTGCGAGCCGAATGGCTCGAGCGCACTGTGCGGGATTTTTTTTTAAATAAAGTGAATTTTAAGTTATTTTAGAAAACTAATCCGCTAAAAGGTTTAATTAAGGAATAAAACGTAAAATACTTGTACATTTGGGCGTCGAGGAGGCATATTGGATGTAGAATTTGCAAAACTAAATTTTCCCACCATTTTGCAAAATTCGAAATGGAGATGGTGGGCAATGTACAACAGTAGTGCATGCAATGGGAGCTCTGATGGCAAGGTGCCTCACACAAGGTAAATTTTCACTGCTGCTTGAGAGCTAAGGAGCACTGAAAAGTGAAAAATGCAGATTTTTGGCCCTAATTTTTTTTTATTTAACCTTGCTCTGGTGCACGGCTTTTTTAGGTGCACCAGGCATTTTCTTCCAACCGCACCAGGTTGTTTCAGTTTTGGCACGGGGTCTTAGGACACAATGGTGTTGAATCTGTGTAGATCACAAGTGTGCTACAGTAATGAGACGCACAGGGCGGGTTTGTACCAAGCACACGGTGTCGCGGTGTGCCAATTTTTAGTATGCATTGGTGCTTTCGCTAGTGGAACGCACTGGTGTGGTTTAGGATGAGAAACACACCGAAAAAAAAAAAAACATCCGCAAAAACCTTCACCCGCCAACCTCCTCTAGTAACCTCCGCTACAAATGGATGTTTGGGCTGTTTTTATAAGGGGTTCCTCAAAACATCCGCCAGAGGGTGTTTTCCTTGTAGTGCTAGGGGAGTAAATTTAAGTTCCTCATTAATGAATTTTTAAGTATTAACATTTTAATTTGCATATTATTTAAATTTCAAAGTTTCATCTCAAACATATACATAACAATGATAATCTAAAATTGTGACATTGTTGTCTGCAACTGTAACCAACCTAGATCCATCTAACTCTAGATCTATCATGCACCGAGAGGGATCAAGTCTCTGGAGATGAAAACCTTTCCCCAAGTTCTCCGCTCCAAAAAGAATGCTACACCTCAAAGTATTTAGTCCCTCTTGGCGCATGATACATCCTTAGAGTTAGATAAATCTACGTTGGTTGTAATACGGGAAAAACTAAACTATGATATCATAAAGTTTTGATCATTTTTTATACAACAATCAATTCTACCAATTTCTAATTATATTTGCAATCACAAAATTCATGAGAAAATGGGAACACTTTTGACTATTTTTCCAAGTTTTTTGAAAATAAAATTTATAAATGCCTTAATGATTTTATTAGAATAAATTTATTTTAATTTGCATGTATTACTATCTTAATTTTCTTGAAGTGAAATCAAATTCTTTTAAAAACAAAATATTTTTATAGTGTTAAAGAGAAATCAAATCTTTCTAAGAAAACAAATTATTATGATAAGGTTAAAAAGAGAAGGGAGATTTACACTTGAAGAGATTAGATCCCTTTTCATTTTTGACAAATTGAGATTAAGATAGATTTATGTAAAAATATTGGTGTTATTCTTTAATTTTATCTAATTTCAAAAAAAGAAATAATGTTTAATTGTTATTTGCTTTAATAATGATATTGGTTCTTCTTCAAATATTATATAGAGCAACATATGATGACATCAATGTTACCTAAAAATTAATCCACCAATATGTAAAGGTAGACATTAGAAAACCAATATAACTTATTATTATTATTATTTTTAATTTTTAATTTTGATTTATTCACCTTTTGATTTCTTAGTATGAATCCTTTGCCGAAGTGTACGAAAAAGGACCACTTTAGCTACGCATAACTAATAGCCCTAACAACAAAAGTGGCTGCCAATATCT